>WAAE01017216.1:0-87640 GCA_013400495.1 Nicator chloris
TGTGGAAAGGCCAGCAGCACTGCCTCCTGCCCAGAGCATTCCCCCAGCCCTTGTGCAAGATTAAAAATCCATCAGGAGTCAACCCCAAATGTCCTCTGTGCAGCTCCTCTCCTGGCTCAGGCCTCCAGTCTCCCTCTTAACCCCTTCTCCTCCAGGTGCCCAGGGGGAACCAGCCTGGAGCCTGCTCAAAACCAGCCCAGTGACTGCAGGGGAGAGGCATTTGGGTGGGAAAGGAGCCTTAGAAGGGAATGACTTGGAAGTGCCTCTGCCTGGTGAGGAGAATAACAGGATTAGATCACTTCAGGAATATTTACGGCCTCGCTGCACTGCTGCAGAAAGAAAAGCTCGTGCTGCCATGTTCCATTTATTTCAGGCTGGGAGGAATAAATCTCATTAGGAGTCAGGGCTTTCTTCCCACAAGGATTGGGAGCATGTGTTCACACTTAGGGTAATTGCAAACATCCCTGGCTTTAAAGAAAAATAAACCTCAGTGCATCAGCATGGGCTCTGAACCCACAGATCCACGAATCCATGGCTTGAAGAGGCTCCAGGAGCCCTGCAGGAGGGGCCCAAACTGAGCATCAGGGGCTGAGGAATCCTCAGAGGGAGGAATTGCTCCCTGTGCACACAGACACTGCTCCAAAACAGGAATTACACATTTCTCCCCAGTCCTCACCAGAAGAGCCATCCCAGTATAACCAGTGCAGGTTCCCCCTGCTCAGCCCCCTGCCTGTGCTGCCTCCTCTGAGCTCCTGTTCTACAAACATTTTCCTCCTCTGCACTAAAGTACCTCCAGCAATCCCTCTCTGACCCAAATTTATCCAGGAAATATTAAGCACAAGGCCACAAACATCCTTAAATGCGCTGCCAGCTTCACAAGCAGAGAAAATCACTTCAGGTAAACTCCTGCTGCTATTTTTTATATTTTTTTTTTTACTGCACATTCACCTCTGGGTTACAGATTTTACTGTTTGGACGTGTGCAGCCCCAGCCAGGGAGACAAACCCATTTCATGGCTCTGCTGATGATTTTTATTGCAGAGAAAATCCCTGTCTGCTCGTATCCACATAAAGACCAACGGTGCAAGGCACAGATGTTGTGTTTGCCAGCAGAACTGAGGGAACAGAGGAGGAAAAGGGAAGTTTTACACACACAGAGGATCCAGCTCACCTGAGGACACCCAGCAGATGCTGATGTGAACCTTGGTTTGAATGGGGTAATGCAGAGCATTCACTGGGGCTCCCAAAACTCCTAAAATTATATCAACTGCTCCTTAATGGAGAGTGTGGGCACGAGGAGAAATGGTTCCTGCAGAAATGGGCTCTCTGCAGCACAGCTCTGGCAGCAGGGAGCTTTGTTAGGATGGGAACCTGCTGTGCTTGGAGCAGGAGTGGGAGAAGTTGCCTTTAACCACCAGCACTGCAAAGCTCTTTGAATGGAAAACAGGGAGCAGGATGCATCCAGCCACATCTGCCTTGTGCTGCCCCAGCAAAATTAAGAGGTTGGAAATGTTTGGGTTTGGGTTTTGTGCAGGTTTTGGGTTGATTTTTGTGGTTGCCGCAGTCTGAGAGGAGCTGGGACAAAGGTTTCCTGCCTTGGCCAGAGCTGGGAGCAGGAGAGCAGCCCCAGAGCCTGAAATGGGGGATTTGGTATCCCTGACAGAGAAACCGAGGCACAGCCACAGATTCCTCCCTGCACACGGATTGGGAATGTCAGATGGGCTGCAAAGGGCAAGGAAACCTTTCCCCTCCATGGAACAGCCTCACCCCCCTCCCCAACCCCCTGACAATCTGACTGGATTCTCCTGGCCAGCTCTGCTTCTCACTGCTTTAATGTGCCTTAAAATCCCCTCTATCCCCTTCCAACTTAAGCACTAAACATGATTTTAGCTGTTATTCCCGTGGTTATTTAATTGCCACTGACAGATAAGCCACGGAAGCTGCCCATTCCTATTTTGAGGCCCATCCCAGCTCCTTCCAGATGGTTCCAAGCTGGTTTTGTCCCTTCACAGAACCACCAGGCTGGAAGAGACCTCCAAGATCATTGAAACCAACCCAGCCCTCACAGCTCAGCTAAACCCTGGCACCCAGTGCCACATCCAGCCTTTTTTAAACACCTCCAGGGATGGGGACCCCACCACCTCCCCGGGCAGGCCATCCCAGTCCTGTGTTACCCTTTCTGTAAAAACCTTTCCCCCAACATCCAACCTTCCCCACCTCCCAGCTCGTCTCTCTTTGCTGGAAACACCAAGAGGGAGGGGAAGTGCTCCCCCTGCTCTGTGCTGGGAGCTCCTGCAGCATCTGAGTGCTGCCCACAGGGAATTCCCAGCCAGGAGCACCCAGGGGTGTGCCCAGGGCTTGCTTTGGTCCTCCCCACCCCATCAAACCCAGGGAGGTGCTGAAGAGAGGAGTCTCCACACGCTGCCACCTCCCTGCCCCTCCTGCCATTGAGGCAGATGGATGAATTCATTTCTTTCCTGGTGCTGCAGCACTCAGATCTCCTGGGATCACCAGCAGCCACCCTGCAGACTCCATCTCCTCCCCACTGACGGTGCCTCAGTGCAGATTTGACATCTTATTGCAGCATCCCTGGAGAGGGGAGAGCCACTGCAGCCTCTCCAGCTCATAAAACGCTGCTCAAAAACCTGCTGGGCTTTAATTTCATTTGGGTTTCTTTGGTGTTTTTTTTCCCCCCAGACCTATCTGACAGCCGCACGGGGATTTTTAGTTTCTGTTCCTCCAGATTTTTCTGTCCTTCAAGCACATCCCAGCTCCCAGAATATCTGCCTGCTGATTGCCTCAGCACACGGGGAAAACATCTCCACGTTCCCCTCTCCCACCTGTCTGCCTGGTGATGGATCCATCTCCTGAACAGCAGGAAGAGCCACGTGTGGCTTCTCTGACTAAAAATAAAGAGCTGAATTCACCTCTGTGGAGCCCAACACCAGCAAACTGGTGTCCCTGAGATGGTGCATTAGCTTTGTGCAGGAGACTTCAGAACAAAAGGTGTTGTATTATTTTTTATTAGCTACTAGATAATTTTTATTCTAGGAAATTGTCTAATGCTTTATTAGCTATTAGACAGTTTTTTATTCTAAACCAGGCAAACGCAACAAAAGCATTGCAGCAAGGAACACTGGTGCAGCCAGGGAATGGGTGATTGCCAAAATAAATGGGCTAAAGATGGAATTTGATGTGAACTGCAGCCCAGCACCCTGCACGTGTTCCCTGGCAGGTCCAGCCCACCCCTGCAATTCTTCCCTGCTCCTAACTGGCCCTGCAGCCAAATTGTCTCCATCCTCCCAGAGCAGGCACCCTGGGCAAATTCAGCCCCTCAGGCACACAAATGAGGGGAAATGTGGGTGGGATGGCCCCAACTGCAGGTGTTGAACACAGTAAGTGTTGGGGAAGGTGATACAGGGAAACCTTATAAATATGATTGTTTAGCAGTAGGTTCAGAGAACATTGGGCCAGTGAGTGAAGTAGAAATGACGGTCACTTTTGATATGGGAAGGGATGCTAGTCTAGGGACAGGATGTTAAGCAATACCAGTGACCAGGCAGAAAAGGAGTCTGCAGGATAGCAGGAAGAAGGGATTATAGAAATTAGCATAAGGAGGTAGTGCCTTATTTAAATCTAGTCGTTCTTGTAGGCTGTATGTAAATTCTATAGGATTTGTGTCTCACACCGGTTGGTTACTGTAAATAGAATATTCAACACAGAATAGGATAAAATAGACTGTAACAGGAAATTCGCCCTCTTGGAACCCTCTTGGAACTCTCTTAGAACCCTCTTGGAACCACGCCAGCAGCTGGGCTGGCAGCTGATGGCAAACGCTGGCACCCACGACCCCTGAGAATAAAGCACGTGTTCCATGAGCAACCCCCGTCTCCTGAAGTACATCATCTAACCATCGAGAGAACCAATCGACAGTAAGTGATTGAAATGAGAAACTGCACCCGAGGAAGAGCCCACATTGCAATCTCCCTGTGGCTCAACATCCCTGGGGTTTTCACTTCCACAGACTGGGGTAAAGATGGAGCAGAACGGGGCTGGGGCAAGGCAGGACTGGCACCAATCATTGATGTCCACCTACAGCACTAAATTCAGCCTCCAAATTCCCCCAAATCCGGCAGGACTGAGTGCAGACCTCGGGAATGCCAGCGGTGCAGGCTCTGTGCCTGCCCCTCAATCTGAGCACTGAAAACTCCTGGGCACAGCTATTCCCCCGTTCCAGAGGCTCTGCTGCTCTGGCAGGGACAGCTCCCTGCACAGGCACAGGATTTCCATTTAAATAGGAATGGGGAGCACAAGCAATTCCACATCGTGGAAAAAAACACCTCCGTGTGCTCGAACAGATGGGTTTTACAGCTCCAATTATTACATTTCATTGTCTTCTGCTGGCAAAGTCCGGGCTTCATTATGCTCCAGAAACAACCAGGGGCTGCTGGCAGGCCGGGATTTGGGGAGGGAAAAGCAAGTGGGCAACCACAGTGTGGAGCAGGCCAGGGGACAACGCCCCAAGGTCACCCCTGAGGCCCAAATCTGTCCAAAATCATGTTTGGCCTACCAGAGACGCTGCAGTGAGAAATTTCATGTCACAGGGGAAAAAGAAAAAGTGGGGAAAACCCCATATTTTTGCTCCTGGCACCTGCCCTGCTCAGGAGAACCAAAGTAGGAACCGTTTTCGTGGAATGGCTGTCCTGGAATATGGCCAGGATTCCAGGAAACAGAAAGGGGACATGGGGAAAAGCTGCCCAGGAAGGGCTCCGAGCTCTCATGACATCAAACAGACCCATGGTATGGCAAAAAGAACCAAGAGATGCCAAAACAGAGAATTCCTAGAGGGATATAAAAGCCACTGGCTCCTCACACTTCAATCCAAGCCTTGAGAGAACCAATTCCTGCTCCTCACTGGCTCCCACATCATGGAACACCAAAGTTTTGGCAGGCAGGGTATCCCCAGCCTGCAGGAAACCTCACCAGCCCTCTGTCCTCTCTCAAAACTCGCAGCAGGGATGCTCCCAAATCCGGGAATTTACACCCAAATCCGGGAATTTGGACCCAAATCTGGGAATTCGCACCCAAATCTGGGAATTTGCAGCCAAATCTGGGAATTCAAACCCAAATCCAGGAATTTGCACCCAAATCTTGGAATTCGCACCCAAATCCGGGAATTTGCACCCAAATCCAGGAATTTGCACCCAAATCCGGGAATTCGCACCCAAATCCGGGAATTTGCAGCCAAATCTGGGAATTCAAACCCAAATCCAGGAATTTGCANTTCGCATCCAAATCCGGGAATTCACACCCAAATCCTTGCTGAGCAGCAGAGCCCTTCCTTGGGAGGGAGCCAGCACTCCACACATCCCTTCATTTCCAGCTCGTGTGCCAATCCGTGTCCCTGGAAGTGCCGGGTCGCAGCCATTATGGGATGTTTTGTCCTTGGGATGCTCTGGAATTCACCCCAGGCCTTGCTAACACACCCAAGCCTCGGGCTTTTCTTTTCCATCAAAACCCGAATTCAGCCCCGGCCTGGGAGCATCCCTGGCACCTCCAGCCTGGAATGTTCCCTGTGCTGCCAGGGAAAAGCCCCGGGGCTCTGCAGGGGAAGAATTCCCGCTGGCAGGAACACAAACCAGGTGAATTTCTCCTCCTGGAAATGCAGATTAAGGCCCAGGCAGAGCCCCAGGGGCACATCACACATCACCTCTGAGCAGCCACAGAGATTTTCTTGCTGCCTTTAAGCCTCAAATCGTCCGGCTTTTTTTTCATCACTGAGTTTCAGAAGCAATCAGAGGCCCAAGGCGTTTAAAACATGAAATTATTATTTTCCAAACCAAGAAGAAATGAAGTATTGGGAAGGGGCAGCTTTAGCATCGATTGTAGCCTCGTGGAAACACTTTTTCCCAGTAAAATAAAGTGAAAAAATACTGACGGTGCCCTAAAACTGGAAGGCTTAAAGTCTTCTAAACACGGATAATTATTGATAAACAGGGATTTTTTTTTTTTTAATGAAACTCGTCCCAGTCCATGCTAATTCAGAATTTCCAGCCTTCTCTGGCTGAGCTTCTTCCCAAAAAACTCCGTACTGTCAAATATCAGGAAGGGTGGGACCCCTTATTTCTCCCTCTCCGACCAGCCTCCAGTCCTTTTCCGAGCGGTGAAAGTGCTTGACATAATTAGCCGCTAATTGTTAGCAGCTGTAGCCATTATCCGTTTAATTTCTAATTAATTGTTACAATTATTGTTGCCTTGCTTACCCCGTCTGAAGAAATGTTTGTTAGAGAGGCGAATGTTACGTGGTAATTAACTCGCTGCCGAATATTCAGCGGTTAATTAAATATTCTGAAGATGTCGTTATCTTCCCCCTTAAACAATTAATGAGTCAGGGGTCAATTAAGTGTGTTTTAACCTGGTCTCCTGGCAGAGAATTTCTTGCATCGGGTGGAAATCTGAAGTTGCTTCTCATCCACAAAAAAACTGTAGGAAACCAAAATGCTCCAAGGACATCCTTGAGGGGTTGTTTGGTTGGGTTTAAACATTGCTTTACCTCAATTTTCTCATCCAGGTGAAGGAAAAAATCCCTCCAAGCTTTAGTAAGGAAATAAATGCACCTCTGAGTCGGCTCATGCAGAGCAGGATGAGGAGGGAGCTTTCCCTGCAGCAGCCAAGCTCATTCTTGAATAATTCCAAGTTGTCCAAAACAATTTTGGATGAGCACGTGTAGAATTTTGGGGACACCTACAACACACAGAGCCTTTCCTCCCCGGTTATTCCTGCCCTGCTTGGACAAATATTCACCTTCTCTTGCTGCTGTCACCACCACTTGGTCCCTGTTCACCACACAGGTGACTTTATTTCTCTGAATTTCACTGGTTTAGGTAACCAGGGGTTGGTTCTGTGCTGCCTCACCCTCCTCCCCCAGCCCAGCTGTGTTTTCCACAGCCAAATTCTCCATCTATTCCAGGCTGCTACAAAAAAACTCCCCCAAACTTCATTTATTTGGTGCCACAGCGTGGAACAGCTCAATCCCCAGCCACGTGTGGCACCCGCAGCCAGCTGAAGAAATCGGATTTTTGAGCTTGGTTTAAACTGCACAAAGTCCTTCAGCGTGGCAGGACGCACACAACCACAAGGTAATCCCCAAATCCACGTCTTCCACACAGCTCCCACAAGGATGTTTTACCAGAGAAATCCTCATTTTCCCATTCCCCACTCCCAAATATTCCCTTTGTGCCCCCTTGTTTTCGGGCTAACAGGATTTCCTGCCTCCCCAAGCCCGTCCCTGCACCAGGGCTGCTCTTTCCAGCCATGGGTGAGGAATATTAATTCCTTGAACATCTCGTGCTCAGGCCTTTGCCTGCTTTGGCTCGTTGCTAGGGAACTGGGAATGGCAACTGGTGGATTTATTTCATCTGCTCCAGGGCCCACTCGGGCTGCCGAGCAGCAGCCACAGGGCAGGACCCGCCTGTTAATTATTTAGAAGATAATAAAGGAAAGGAAAAAGAGGGGAGGAAATCAGTGTTTTTTGTCATTTCTATCCTCTAACAAGAGGGCTGCCACAGGGATGGGAAGGTTCTGGACACTGGAAATCCCAATTTCTGTGATTTTTTGGTGGTTTGAACCTTACAGGTGGTTTGAACCTTCCTGTGAAGGGGCCAGAGCTGAAAGTGGATCCCAGTTTGGTGTTCAGATTCCTCAGGGTCACGAGTCCCCAGAGTTTTTGTCACAGCCCCTGGGGCAGGGCAGGGACAGCAGGGCTGAGCTGCACCTCCCTGGACACCTGAGCGAACTGGAATTTAATGGCAAACTGGAACTGTCAGCGTGGCATTCCCTCATTTCGCTGCTAATTCGGGATGTGAACAAGGCGGGCAGTGAGCTCAGCCTGTCCCTGGGCAGGGACTGTCCCCGCGGCTCCTCCTGCCACCAGCCCAGCCCTGGTGGATCACTGGGCAGGGATCAGCCTGGAAACGTTCCCTCTCAGCCCAGCTGCCCCTTTCCTGGCTGGTTTTGCCCCAAGGTTTGGCCCCAGCTGGCAGGTTTGATGTGTTTGCTTCTCGCAGGAGCTGAGCCAGGGATGGAGGGCATTTATTCCTCATTCTTTTTGAATCTGCCACGGAATCCATCTGAGGGACTGCTCGCCGAGTGCCATCCCAACAGAACCCAGATGGGTGTTGGGACATCAGGATGATCCATGTGCCCCATGGACACCCTTCTCCCTCAGAGCACAGAGCTCTCCTCTGCTCCACTGCAAATCCACTGCTCCAGAGAGGCAGGAGACAGAATCCTGGAATGGTTTGGGATGGAAGGACCTTAAAACTCATCCAGTGCCACCCCACAGGGACACCTTCCACTGTCCCTGGCTGCTCCAGCCTGGCCTTGGGCAATTCCAGGGATCCAGGGGCAGCCACAGCTCCTCTGGGGATTCCATCCCAGCCCCTCCCCACCCTCCCAGGGGAGGATTCCTTCCCAAAATCCCATCTAAAGCTGTTCCTTGCACACCTCACCTTGACGCACGTCAGTATAAATGCCTTTTAAAACGTGGATAATTGCCATTACTCATCCCCATCCTGAGCCATTCCCAGCAATATTTATCCACCTGTTCTGCACCCACTCGCTCAGAGTTGGTTTTACACAGATCCTCCTGCTTTGGCAGCGGGGAGATTGATTATAGTGATTATTTTAATAGTTGGAAAAAAGGAGTTTTAGGCACTGCAGGCTGGCTTGCCCTGCTTTCACTCCCAGGCATTACAAGTGTGCATTTACTGGGGGAATTTAGCTCCCAAAGCCGTGTTAAAGAATTCACTGTGCTCCCTAAAGTGTCAGAATTTACCTGTGGCCTCCACTCACCTGCAGGGGAAAATGAGAACACGGCATGAAAAAGATGCAAAATTGCAGTATGTTAATGGAGTAACAAATAACATTTATTTCTCAGTGCTTTCACTTGACTTAAAGCATAAATGAGTAAGGCTGATGTAGTCCAGGCAGGAACTTGTTCTAATCTAGTTGGAAATTCTCTAAAATCCCATCAACACAAGGCAGGTCATTCCTCTCAGATCCATTACAAGACACTCAGCTAACCCAGGCAAACGAACACAACACACGAGGGGAACTCAGCACCTTGAAATTAAATTGTCGTGCAAACAGAATGGCTGCCCCCAAATCCCCAGAACAGGGATGAGCCTGGTGATAAACAACTTTTAATGGCTCAGCTGGCACCATGGAGCCTGTGAAATGTCACTGCTCCCCTAAATACCTTCGGAGGGCAGCTGCTCTGTCTGTGCACTGAATTTCGCCCTTATTATCAGTGCCTGCAAAGCTGTCACTGCACAGGGACTGCAGATCTCCTCACACTCATTTCCCTCTCTGTTGACATCAGCTGTCACTCAGTATCCAAGGGAAATTTTTCCTTGGGACAGCTCCAAAGCAAAGCACCACATTCCCCCTCTGGAAGGGCAAGGCACATCCTCCTGGAGGTCCATGAGCAGCCTGGGCAATGCCAACCCACAGCCAGATTTATTTCATAGCAAAACACAAGTCCCCACTATCAGCAGCTTCTCCTTGTTTCCCTTTTGGGCCTTGCTTGAATATTTTCATCACCCTCATGCTTTTATTTCACTATTCCATGTTGGAGGTGCTGAAAATAAGTTTGTTTTTTTTTTTTAGATTTTGCTTTGTGGCTGACTGCTCTCCATGGTTAAGGATTGTAGCTCATTACACCAACTGCACTTCTCTGGATTCTTTGTAGGACGCGTGGACAGCAAGGAATGGTTTGCAAAACAACAAAAAACCAGTGTTGGAGCTCATTATATTTTAACTTTCACTCCCATTGTACTGCCTACGAATTTTTCTTTAATCATCTAGATGACAGTGAATTCAGGGTTTTGCAGGAAACCCAAGTGCCTGGAATGGGGAAAAGGGAGGATTCAGAAATTCCTGCACGTCTGGAAAGGCAGCAGATAGCCCTGGGCTCTGTCCTCCCAAGCAGTGCCAGGTGCTCAGTGCCATGAACATCTCAGGTCTTGATAAACTGACTCCATCAAAGGTGCCAGAGGGTTTTAATCAGGAGGTAAAAGCAATATAGGAAGGGTAGGAAACTAAATCAAACAGGCAGCCAGTGACAATTTGTCTCCATGAGCCACTTTCAGCTCTGGCCTCTTCAGGGGAAGCACCACCTGTAAGGTTCAAGCCACAAAAAATGACGGAACTTGGAATTTCCAGTGTCCAGAGCCTTCCCACCCCTGCAGCAGCACCTTCCTCGCTTGTTGCAGCAGCCCTCTTGTTAGAGGGTAGAAATGAGCCCAGACACAGACTCCTGGTTCAGCACTGCATGAAAAGGCTCCTGGTTTATTCCTCTCCACAGCTCAGCCCTCCTGACTCCAACCATTCCCTGCCTCTGGCTGCAGCAGCTCCTGCTCTGGGGTTCCCTGGCAGCCTCTGACTGCTGGGATTTCCTGCTGAGCCCTGACTGCAGGGGTTGGTTTGGGGACTGTGACTGCAGCTTTTACCTGGCTAGACTGTGACTGCAGGGATTGGTTTGCAGCCTCTGAGAGCAGGCTTCACCTGGCTAGACTGTGACTGCAGGCTTTTACCCAGCCAGACTGTGACTGCAGGGTCCAACACCAGCTCTGATTGCAGCCCCACAGTGACCTCCCAGCAGTGATTCACTCCTCAGGATCCTTCTTCTTCATGATCCTCTCATTCCCTCTTCCTCAAGGTTCCTCCTCCTTCATGATCCTGCTCACCCACTCCCTTTTATCCCCCTGATCTTTATTGGATATAGTGTGACTCCTCAGGGGCGAGGCTGAATTGGGAAATTAACACCTTGTTACTTACCAGGGGTGAGCTCACCTGTATTCCCTTCTCCTCCACCGCCCCCCATCACCGCCCCCATCCTTTGCAATGATGGAATTCCCCATTCCCCTGCATAAATTCCTCCATCCCGGTGCCTCTGCTCTCCCTTATCAGCAGGTGCTGCAGCCGCAGTTCTCTCTGGGCTGTCCCTTAGCTGCTGCCAGCTCACACCGTGTCGCTGTCACAGATGACACCGCCGCCGCTGCTTCTTTCCCCGCCGCGCTCTCTCCCTCCGGCTCCTCTTCTCCCCCCGCGGAGTTCCCTTTCCTCTCTCCATTGTGTGCACACAAAGGCCCCTCTCAGACGGCGCTCTCCTGTAACTGCTCCTGCATCTCTGAGGAAGGGGAAAGCTGGCTCTGCTTTGATCACCTTGTTTCCCTCTGCAGTAAACGCCGCCGTTAATCCGCCTGTTTTCAGTGCTGCGTCCGGGCGAGGAGTGAATGGAAGCCCTCACACAACAGCATGTCAAATTACAAATTCCCTGTAACACATTCTCTCGGCTGCTGCTGCTGCTGCTAGCACACCCACAGCCTTCATCCTCAGAGAATTCTTTCTCTGAGGGCTTTTCCAGGGGCAGAAAACGCAGGAGGCAGGACATTCCCTCCCAGGTGAAATTCCCCCGTTCCAGGGGAGTGTTTTTCCTGATGCTTTTCCAAAAATGTGAGTTTCCAGCACCATTCCTGGGTGCCACAGCAGAACCTGGCAGGTGTGGGTCACAAAATTAAGCAGCAGCATCAGCTCTGCTGCCTTTTCCCAATGCTCCAGTTTGCAGAGGAGTATCCAGTGTTTCCCCAGTCACTGTAAATTCCACAAAAACGATATTTCTGCAGCAGGAATTGCATTCCAATCGAATCAGAGGTGTTAGAGCTGCTGTTACCACCCCACCATCGTTACACCAGCACTAAACTCAGCCTGGTGACAGCTTAGCACAGAAAACTGACACTAAATCTGCCCTCAGGGCTTGGAGTTTGGGGTTCTTCCTCTTCCACTTGGTTTTCTTCTTCTGTTAACAAGGACAAGGAGACCACTGGTGCTTTCAGCTGCTTGGCACCTTTCAGTGGGTATCAGAACTAGAGCCTCATGCAGCTGGGCAGAGAAACGGATGAGTGTGAGGAAAAGCCAGGGAATTTCAGTCCAAACCAACAATCCCTGGAGCTGAGGAGCTGAGAGGGAGCCTCTGGTTAGAGAAAATCTCACCCAGGGCCTAGCATCTCCTTTATTCCCTGATGATGACTGAAGTTACATTAAAAAATGTTTAAACATTTGTTTAATTTTTGTGTCATTTCTAACAATTATATCCCTGTGATGGAAAGCTGAGGAGATTTTTGATTAGACCTGCATGAGTTTTCCTTCCATCAGTGAGTCCAAGCTCTCTTTCCACCCAACTTAGCAGTTCAAGGATGGTTCAGATGCCAAGGGATGGTTTGGGATGCTGGGAGGAGAGGCAGAACAAGTGTTCCCCCCTGCCTCCCCCAGATCCCACAGAAAGCTAAAAGGCAGCACCATTCAGCACCGCAGATAAAACCCTCCCGAGTTTTACAAGCAGAAAAAAGTATTTTATTGGCACAGACTCTTTTTTACTAACCTGGCATAAAAGCTATCAAACTATATAAATAAACCTGGGGAATTATCTCCTCCCTCAGCCAGGACCCTTGCTGGGCCCTGAATGGATTCATTTTAAATGGGTTATAAATTTCTGATAAAGGATATTTCAGCTCCAAATTGCAGATTTAACGAGGCTTTTGCTGCTCTGCTCCTCCACCTCTGCAGGGCGAGGCCAGGCTCTCGGGGGGGCTGGACCTGTGGGATTTGGGGCTGAACCTGTGGGATGTGGGGCTGGGATGTGCCCTGCCCCCTCCCCACATCCCAGAAAGGTGCTGGGGGGCCTCAGCACCCTCTGGAGCTGAGGAAACCCTCTGGAATATTTTCCACACTCTGGGAGCTCCAGGTCCAGAACGAACCCAGGCTCACCTGTGCAAATTTGGTGTGGGTGTGTCCAAGGTGCTCAGGGGACAGGGGACAGCACAGCCAGCCTTGTGCCCGGTGTGGTTTCACTTCCCACCTGTGCTTTTTCCCCTTAATTTTAAAGCAAATCCGGGACTGGAACTGTTGTAGGGAGAAGGGAGGGAGATCCAGACAGACGACCAGTCCTTGCTGGTGCCTGGAGCACGGATCCAGGGCACCTGGGCAAGGAGAAGCCAGGTAAAGTCCCAGAGCAAGGTGAGGATCAGGGATGCACCGAGGGGTCGCTCCCCACCCCAGCTCCTCATCCACGCCTTTCCCCCCTTCTGTAGCAAAGAATTAAAACCGGAACAAGGTCAGAGAATGAACAATGTGTGCCTGAACTCCCAGCTCAGCTGAGAGGAAGGTGTTGGGAGATTTGGGAGCCAAACCCGGGGTGCTGTTGGGCAGAGCTTTGCCACCACAGGTGTTTTGTCACCCCACGAGGTGACTTTGTCACCGGGGATGTTTTGCTGAGCTGCGAGTGGCTCCCTTTGATACAGCCGGTGTTAAACGTGCTCACATTCCCCCCGAGAGCCCTTCCAGAAGAAAGGCAGATGCTAATGAGCGTTGTTGGTTCTGCAGGCTTTCAAACGCCTGCTTTCTCCTTTGGTCCAGAAAAAGTTCTTTTATCCGCAGCGTTTTCAGATGTGCCCTGCTCGTGCTGGAAGACTTAACAAGAGAGGAAAATTTATTAGCAGCTCCTCACGGTGGGCTGGCACTGACAAATTAAAACCCAGTGCACACACTTCAGACAAACCTGCCAGTGATCTGCTCCTTTCCCTCCGGGAGCTGCCTGCCGGAGCTGCCTCTGCCATACAAAGGAAGGGAGAGAGGGAAGCTCCCAAATTTCAGCAGCAGGGTAGGGATTTCCAACCATTTTTTTACCTTTAGAAAGGCTGGATCCAAACCACATCGAATTCTAAATCCCACTGGCCTCAAGGTTGTGCTGCAAAGTTGTTTTTCATGTGGTAACTGGGTTTTTTAGGGTTTTGATCTCGGTAGAAACACCACCAGCAGCTTTTTGCTTTGATATTTCCCCACCAGCTCCTCAGAGCTCTCCCTGACCAGCTGCACTGGCACAGGCACCTTCCAAGGGGTTTCCAGTGGGAATTTTCAGCTGGAAACAGCTCCAGTGTTTTAAGGAAGCAGGATATTCCCACGGAGGGATGGCTGACCTTCCCTGCAGCCCTGGAGCTGATTAATTTGGTTTTTCACCAAAGCCCTCCAAAGAAATCCAGTGGAACAGACCTGGGAGCATCCATCCCCTATGGAAAGGACTTCAAATGCTCCATTCCAGAGCCCAAAACCCCTTTAGATCTCTTTCAGTACCACAAGGAGACTTGAGAGTGTCCATGCCTTGAACAAGGGACCTCAAATGCTCCATTCCAGAGCCCAAACCCCTCTGGATCTCCCTGAGCACCCCAAGGAGCTCTGCCCTGCCTGGGAAATCAAAACCCCGACGTCTGAGAGAGCCCAGACAGGGGCTGCAGCCAGGAATTCACGTTTTGGAAGACAGTTTGATTTGATTGACTTTAAATAGATGCTTCCCTCCCCATTCATAATGAAGTGAAGGAAGCCAGAGGCAGAAATTATAAACCCAGCCTGCCCATTGCTTTGGAAGCAGCTTTAAATATTTCCCTCCCACAGCCAGTGCTGGCTCTGAGTAACAAATGACAGGCAGAAGAGAGCAGATGAGTATCTATTTATGCAGGAAAATGAAGTGCATGAATAGTTATTTTGAGGACAAATGTATTTTGACAGGTATCTAATTTCACTCTGTTGATAAAATGCACTTTCTTGCTTTATGGAGTTGATGGCTGGGTTTTTGTTGTTGTTGTTAGGTGTTTTCTTTTTCTTTGCAATCGTTGACAGTAGGAAAAAAAAAAAGAAGAAAAAAAACCCACCCTGAAAATTATATTTGTCAAACATCAGAAAGCAATTTAATTTATTGTCATCACAAATGTGTTTAAAGAAAAAATAAAATCGAATAGCCAGGCACTATTTATTCAGCACAAACCTCAAATTAACAGGGAGTTGTGGTGAGGCACAAACACACAGGGGAGGAGCTTGTGTAATCTGGCCATGAAGGAGAACCCACAAATATCTTCCCAACCTGGAATTCCAAACAAAAGAGAGGAGAAAAACAGCATTAAAACTGAAATCAGTGCTCAGCACAGATTTCACAGAGATAATTCCATAATTTAAACACCATTCCATCGCTTTTGTGGTGGTGGTGGAAGCGGTTTTGTGACTGCCTGCAGTATTTCCTGCGGCTGCTTCCCTTTGGGAATACTTTTTTGGGGAATGTATCACACCCCCAGAAAGATAAACTCCCCTGTCTGTGTGGGATGTGCAGCATTCCTCATCCCTAACCAGTTCTGGGAAGTCCCAGCAGGCAGAGCAGGAAGCTCCTGAGCCCCAAACCCCACGGAACGTGGCCAATCCCATCCCTCTGCTATGCAGAACTGATTCTCTCTGACTGAATCCTCACCGTGTCTCTGCCACGGCTGTTTCCCTGACATTCTCTGGGAATTTCATGGATTTTAGGAGCAGGACAAGGTATTTACTGCCAGGGAAATACTGGCCTGGGGAGGCTGAGTTTAATGAGTGAGGCTGTAGGGAATTCTGCAGAACCTGGAATTCTGCAGGGGAACAAACACCTCAAAACCAATTTTCCCTCAAAGTTAGCAAAAAAAATTCACAGTTGGAATAAAAGCCAATGAGTAAATATCATCTGCCATCAAAAAAAAAGAAGGAAGGAGCAGCAGTTCTCTGGCTGTCAGTCCTCCCACACACCTTCCCAGCTGGCCTGGGCTGCCCTGTGTCCTCAACTCCCTTCTTGTCCCTAAACCAGGCTGGATTTTTGGCTGAGGCCCAATTTTGGGACAGTGGAGGCAGGGGATAACCACCCCGAGCCCCTGCAGGACTGAGCACTCCCCGGTGAGAAGGGAGGGCGAGGCTGCAGGAATTTGGGGACACACACCTGACTGTCCCTGCTCTGCCAGGGCTGCCCCCCAGCCCCTCCTGCTGAACCCCCCGTGCCCCACTGGCAGATTTGATGGGTTAGAGGGCACCCCATGGGCTCTGAGTGCGCTTCATTGTGACAGACAAAGGGGACAAAGCTTTCCAGGTGCCGCCTGGCTTTATTCCTGTTTTTCCCAGAAAAATCCAGCCGTGCCTTTCCCAACATCCACACCCACAGCTCCTGCTGCTCTCCCAGTTCCTAAACCCCAGAGAAAAATCCCAGGGAAAGAAACCAATTTTCCCTCACAGTTAGAAAAAAAAAATTAAAAAATAATTTTAAAAAATAAATAATAAATAAATAAAATCCTGTTGCATTTGGATTTCCTTCGGAGGGCAATTCCTGCTCCAGAGCTCCCCTCCCACCACGGCTCTGAAAGCAAAGCAGAGCAAAATCTGCGAGCTGCTCTGAGCCCAGCCGGCAAAGCCGAGCGGTTTAGGTTTCCTATCCCCACCTGCTCCCGGTTTTTGGCAGGTTTGGGATCCCCGTGCCTCTTCCAGCCCTCTGCCGGCACATCTGCGCTGCTGACAGCAGCAGGCTCCCTTCAGCCACCCCCTGCGACACTCCAGACGGACAGCCAGCCCCTGCCACTCCTCAGCACTGAGCCACATCCCTCTCCCCTCCTGGCTTTAGTGCTTAATCCCAAACATTTATCATATTTCCCTCCAAGCCTCCTGCTCCCGTGCGTGCTCCTCCTTCCCAAGAGCTGCTTTTTCTTCACCATCTCTGTCATTATCAGCTCTGCAGCAGCGTCTCCAGCCGGTGCCTGCAGCCCTGCCGTGCCGTGGGTTGTGCAGCAGGAGCTGTGTCCCGGCTGGCGGGGGGAGGAAGGACAATTGTGACATCCTCGGGAACACTCAGCGCCCGGAGCTGCGTCCTGGCGGGCGCCGCGTTTCAAAGGGATGCAAAGGAGGCTGCTCCGTGCAGAGAGAGGACGGAAAGGAAGGATCCTGTGAAGAGCTGACTGAGCCACCCACCCCCTGTCACCCCGGCCACCCTTCCTGGGCAGCAGGGACAGGCAGATCGCTGGCACAGCCACCCGGGGCTCCCCGGCTGCTGCCAGCTCCAGAACACCTCGCTCTGACCTCATTCCCATCCCTGATTTCCCACTTTTCCTGGCTTTTGGGGCCATTTCCCCAGGAGAAGCAATAAGAACCTGATGCTGTTCAGAGCAGGGAGTGTTTATTTGTGCCAGTTCCAACGGCTTTGACCCTGCAGGAACAGCTCAGACAAGGACACGACTCCCTTCTCTTCAGCAGGAAAAGCCCAGAACAAATCTGCTCTTTTGCTTTCAGGACAGCTCAGCTCCGTGTAACCGCTGCCTGCTCGGATCCCCTGCAGTTTTATTGCTCTTCTGGCCCGGGTTTCTCAGTCCAAAGGCTGACAATCAAGAAAATTCCACTTTTTTTTTTGAAGGAGTAACTAAAAAAAACCTCACAAACCCAAACCAGTTTGCAAAAGCAAACCCAGGGGATACTGGGACAAATTTGGGCTGCTGAGCCCATCCTCAGGGCGGTGTGGAGAAGCCCCCAGGATCCCAATTCCCGTTTTCTGTCCCAGAAAAGCGCTGTACCGGTTACCGTGGTTACCGCACGGCGTCGCCTAGCAACGCGCTAAGCCGAGCATCACCGAGGCGGTTTTGCCTCTTCCAAATTCCTTCCCCTCGCGTATTCAGCCGAGCGAGCTGGATTGATCTGCGGCCCCAGCACAAACACGCGGCGGGGAGCAGCCGCCGATGGGTTTTGGAGCCGGCCCGGCCGTGGGGATGTGACAGGACCGGGGAGCTGCCCCAGGAACCTGCGGTGTGCCCCACCCGGGCCGGTGGGATGGGCTGGGACAGCCCCGGGGACACGGGGATGGGGGTTCCAGGGGGATGGGAATTCCAGAGGGATGGGGATGGAAATTCCAGTGGGATGGGGATTCCAGGGAGCTGGAATTCCAGGGGGATGGGGATGTGAACTCCAGGGGAATGGGGATGGGAATTCCAGGGGGATGTGAATTCCAGGGGAATGGGGATGGGAATTCCAGGGGGATGGGGATGGGAATTCCAGGGAGTGGGAATTCCAGGGGGATGGGAATTCCAGGGGAATGGGGATTCCAGGGAAATGGGAGTTCCAGGGGGATGGGAATTCCAGGGAGTGGGAATTCCAGGGGGATGGGGATGGGAATTCCAGGGGGATGGGGATGGGAATTCCAAGGGGTGGCCACTGACTGCAGATCCCGTATGTGACAGGGCCAGATCCCAGCTGAAACCACATTTGCACCTCCACCTTCCACAGTCAGCTCTTCCTGCCACGCCCAGGGCCACAAAAAGGTGTCCAACACCTCCACAGCGCTTCTCAGTGATTTTTCCTCGTGCTTCTGAGGCCTCAGAGCTTTCCAGCATTGCCATTCCTGGCAAGCAAAAGCATCCATCCGCTCTCCTCCTGCTCCAGGAGGGGACAGGAATTCAGCCACGGGAGAAGCTGAATTGTCCCCAGGATTTGTGCCCACGCTGTCCCCTGCTCTGACACACCCCACCTCTCCCATTCCCCCACATTCCTGCTCTCCCCCTGTCCCCAGACACCCCCCAGAGCCGTGCTGGGCACACCTGCACTGCTGCAGGGACACGTGAGTGCATCCCTGCCCGGGTTTATCCCTGTCCCTGCCACCCCAGGATGTGTCCCCAGCTCAGTCACTCGGTGTCTGACTCAAGGAGCTGCTGTGGGAGAGGTTTTTGTCCCCTTCTGGTGTTGCTGTGTCTGTGAGGGGCTGTCCCAGCAGATCTGACTCCAGGGTAATGGTGAGCCCAGCGTTTGGAGGGATGATTTCCTCTCTGACCTCCAGAGATTCCCCTCAGCCAGAACCATGCTCCACTTTCCCTGTGTTGCCTCTTTGCTGTATTGACCCTTTCCCATCTGTTCTCTGGGGGAAAACAAGGGGGTGGAACTTCCTTCTGAAAGGCTGACAGGGAGAATCAGCTGCTTCTTTGATGTGCTGTTGGTGTGAGGAGAATGAAGTTCTGCAGGTCCTGAGCAGTCAGGCATGAGGGGGGGAGAAACAACAAAAAATACCCACAAAGTCATTCAAGCCAGAAAAGTCCCCTTGTAGATTCACCTTCAAGCACAGAAGTGAAACTTTCCCCTTTTTTTCCTATCAAACACAGAACTGAGGCTGGGGAGAAGTCCCTGAAGGGAGCTGGGAGCTTTGGATACCTCCCTGGATCTCTAAAAGAAGTTTTTTTATATAAAACTTGAGCTCTTGAGGTGCTTGGCACCTGCTCTGTGCAGCACAGACAGACAGCAGAAAGGTTTATGCAGGAGACCTCAGGTTCAGCCGCCCAAAAATGACAAAAGAATGAAAACATCAGAAAGGAGTGAGGCAAACCAGGAGCAGCAGGGCTGAGGGACGCTGTGGGGAGCGGAGCAAAGGCAGATGTTTGTGTTTGATGAGCACTGCTGCCTTCAGGAGCAAAGATTCAAGGATTCAGGGGGTTCAGCCTCACCCTGAGCTCACAGGTAACACCCCAGGACCACCAGGGGCATCCCAGCCCTGGGGAACACAGACCTCTCTCCCTCCCCAAGCCACAAACAGAGCCCAAACCCGCAGTGACAGCAGTTACCTCCACTGTGTGTGCCCAGAAGGGCTCAGACACCCAGGGCAGGGGTCATTCCCCAGGAGTGCTCCCTGCTGTGGGCACAGAGCCCCGCAGGGAGCAGCACCTCTGCACAGAGCCCGTGCAAACACAGCAGGGACACGGCAAAGGCATCCTGGGCTGATCCAAAAAGCAGCTCCAGACAGCAGAATGAGCTGTGACTGCAGGGATTGCACAAGAATTCGTTTTCCGGGTGATTTGGGACATCCAGGCGGATTTTCCTTGCACGGGGATGCAGCAACATCAGCTCTCTCTGTGCTTCTATTTTGGATAACTCCTGACACTTCCCCTGCCTGCAGCTGCCACTCAACTTCTTCCCCCACCGGGGGCTTGGGGCTCGTTTTGTCACCATCTGGGAGCTGTCACTTGGCTGTGTGACCCAGGCCAGCCCCCTGCTGGCCCCCAGGGCTTGGTGGTGGCTGGCACAGATCAGGCTCTGCCACAGAACGGAGGCTGTGCCCTCCTGGGTCAAACCTGGGTCCACCCTCCTTCCCAGAAAAACCCCACTATACCAGCTGGGAAGCAGAAATCAACGTGTGTCCAATTCTCAGAGGGTAGAATTTCCCAAAAAGCTCTGTTTGGCATCCCTGGTTGAGCAAGGACTGGGCTTCAGGCCTCCCCATTGCCCCAAAATAATATTTAAAGCCGAGCATTTCCTTGTCAGCTGAGCCTTTGATATTCTAAATTCCTCTTTTATTGAGGGAATTCAGTTGCTTCTGGCACCCAGAACAGGTAGAACCACTCCAAACCAAGCTGGAACTGAGACAACAACGTTTGCATTGTTTTTCCTCTGACAGATCATTTTCCAGATCAAAAAAAACCCAAAACCACAAAAAAACCACCACAACAAGGAAAACAAATTGTTATCATTCAACCAACAGGCGGCAAGGGAACAGCTTGCCTTAAATTCTTATTTGTAACAAAGGAAATCTCCCGGGATTAGCGCCGCTCCTGCCAATACGAGGAGTTTATCTGATGAAGTTTGAGTGATTTCCCATCCCCACGGGGACTGAGCTGCGTTAAACCCAACCCGCAGGTGCTGCTCAGTGCTGCCAGCCCCATCTCCACACGGAATCACATCCGTGGTGCCAATCTCTCCCGATGGCACGGATCAGCCCGGGCTTTGAGCCTCGCACCAGGCTCTGGGAGCCCCGGGGCTGTGGGAGTTTTCTCTCGAGGGCAGGATGAACAACACACGAGAAGAGAGAAGCCTGGTCTCGGAGTTCTCAGTCTGTTGTTTCTTATTTCTTATCTACATCCGGACTCACAAGGTGTAAGTCCCAAAAACAAGCCAGCGAAATGTCCACTCCCTAACCCTTACCACGGTCTTTTAAGCACTAATTAGCCAATAACCAGGTGACACCTCTATTATTTATTCTTTTAACCCAATGACCCATCACCTTTGATCTCCACTGCTGACCTTTTCCACCCAGTCACAGAAAACCACCCAAATCCGTGGAGAAAAAGGAAGAAGAAGGTGCAAAAAGACAAGTGAGCCACACCCCAAAGTCTCCACCTTGGCTCCCATATATCACCACACACCAAAACCCCAAATCTGCGTTTTTCGCCCTGTGACCCCACACACTCCTACACAAACCACACACACATTCCCCGTGCTGTCACTCAGGTTTGGAAGCCGTTCCCACGGCCCAGGTGAAATGCAGAACCCTCCTGGGGGTCACTGCCTGTCAGAACACAAAGCCTGATCGTTTCAGCACCCAGGGCTCCAACAGGGCTGTGCCTGGATCCCATGGAAATCTCCAGGCTCCAGCCAGGCAGAGCCACGTGGGCGACTGTGAGATTGCCATTCCCATTCCATGGGATTTCCCGGGGAAGGGCCTTCAGGGTCCTTTGGCCTTGCTCTTGTTATAGGTAAAAGCCCAAACCAACCAAATTGAAATAAAAAGAATTTATTGATTGCAAAACAATTTTAATAAAGCCACGATCAAAACGGACAAAGTGTCAAGCCCAGGATATTGACACTGGTGGACAGAGCACACCCTCTCTCTCACCACCCCTCTGTCCACATTTTTGCCTGTCGGCTCCCCGGTTTTTATACCCGAAAATTGGCCCCAGGCTTGAGCTTGCAATAGGGACAAAGTCTTTCTTATGGTGCAGATGAAATTCATGGTAGGTGAACACCGGTCTCCGGAGTTGCTGAAAAGATTCCTCGGGAGGGATAATTTCTTTAATTCAGTTTTAGATGCAGTTTCGGGTGGAGGCTGACGAGTTTATCCTTATCGATTGATAAGATCATGTGTTAAGTGTCGATCGTTGGCCACGGTCTCCTCCCGAGGCTCGTGATTCTCCATTGTTCCTTCAGATGTAAATGGTGTTCCTGTCCAGGTTTCAGTGCTTCCCCACAAAACAGGCTTCCTGTAAAAGCTTACACAGCACAGATTCTAACTCAGAAAACATTAAGTTATATACAATATAACCAAACAGCCCAGCATGAATTATCACCATACATATAACACTCCTGTTATTCACCACCTTGTGACCAGATTCCAAACAACCCCAGGAGCCTCTGGATGAATTGGGATTGGCTTCTTCAGGCTGAATTGTTGCTGCATTGAGGCTTTTAGAGAGAGACTTTCCTATCACCACCTTCAACCCAAGGCAGTGAAATCTAACACAGCTCCCAGGAAGGGCCCTGGTTTTTTGTCAGACAGGGTTTTCCTGACTGAAAAATATCTTTACATTTCATAGGGCACCTTATTTTGGAGCAAATCAGGACTTTCTGAGGGGAGCCATGGAGCTGCTGATGAAGAAAAGCTGGTGTGTGATCCCCTGGAGTCACAAGCTGTCACTGAGAGCTGCCCCACACTGCCAAAAAATCTGATTTCTCAGAGCTCCTGGCTTATCACATTATCAGGAGACTGTGCAAGTTTCTGGTGGTTCATTTCCACTGATTAGTGGGGAGCAGCAGAGCAATAAAGAATATCCAGAGACAGCTTCCAGCACCAGGCAACATCAGGAAGGAGAGAGCTGATTAATCAGGTCGTTGGGGTAAGAGGAATTACTGCTCCATCCCTGTGTTGGAGATCACTGGAGCACTTGGCTGATCCTCTCCTTTTAATCAACAGCAGCTCCTCTTCCCTTCAGAGGCTCTTGCAGGGCTCACCCTCTTTAAACACTCTTTAAACACTCTTTAAACACTCCATGTCCTGCTTTTCCAGGGTCCTGCTCATCCTCCAGGGGTTTTGTTCACTCTCGTTGGTGTCTCCAAACCCCACCAGGTGAAGCTGTGCCAGCTCAGAGCTTTGATTCCTCATTGCTGGGGCCTTCATCAGGCAGCAAATCAAGGCACTGAACTACTGAACCGCAGCAAAACCCGGAGTGTGTTTTATGCGGAACCCAAAATTTATGTTCCACTTACGAGCAGAAAGCCAAAATGTTCTGTATAATCTGGTTAAGCAGCACGTTCCTGCTCGTGCCTTAGCTCAGTCTGAGCAGGGTGTTCCAGCTGCTCAGCAGAGCAGAGCTGATGCTATTCAGACTCCAAATCGGTCACTTGGCTCTGCTTTTCTGCCACCCGGGTCCCAGGACCTTCCAACCTTTGATGGGATTAACACAAGTTGAAGAAAACACAGCAGCTCTGAGTCACCCGTGGTGTTTGGCAGGTTAAACCTCAAATTTAACCTCTCCCCCCTGGGATTGTGTAAGAGTTAAATAACAATGCGTGGGTAAATTAAATAACGATGCATGTATAAGAATTAAATAACAATGCGTGGGTAAATTGAATAATAATGCACGGGTAAATTAAATAACCATGCACATATAAGAGTTAAATAACAACGCATGGATAAATTAAGTAACAATGCATGGGTAAGAATGTAACAATAAATGTGTAAGAATTAAATAGCAAGACATCTGTAAGAGTTAAATAACAATACATGAGTAAATCTAATAACAATGTGTAAGAGTTAAATAACAGCACGTGCAAAAATTAAATAAAAATACATCTGTAATAGTTAAATAATGCACATGTAAGAGTTAAATGACAATAGATGTGTAAGAGTTAACTAACAATACATGTGTAAAAATTAAATAACAATACATGTGTAAGAGTTAAATGACAATCCCTCAGCACAGAGGGTTAGGCAGGGGAGAATTCAGGCTTTTGTGCCAGTTTAGCTTTTCCTGACCCCAGTTCCCCCTCTGTTCTCCCTCCACATCTCCCTTCACAGGAGGGACAAGAGCAAGCTGCAAACCCCACAGACTGCCATCAGCAAGTGCACTTGTCTGACATTTGTGCTTCGTCTCCAGACATCTCCTCCTCGCTCACACACAGCAGACTCTGACATTTCAGCTCCAAGGCTCCCCTGCTCCCCGCACCTCGGGGGCTGCTCCCAGAGCACAGAAATCTGCCTTGGTCGGGCTCCAAGCACAAAGCCCACACCCAGCAGGCACAGGGCTTCAAGGACCTCATCTCCTTGCCCTGCTCCAGCTCTTTGCTTCCCTGTGCCTCTCTCAGCAGCAGCAGCAGCCTGGATCCTCCACCCCTGCACCCATTTGGGGCGTTCTGTGACATCTGACGCTGCTGCACAGCAGCTGCTCTGCTGCCTCTGTCAGCCCGGGCTCATTTTAGCTTTATTACAGTGAAAGGAAGCTTAAAGGAGGCAACTGTGTTCATTACGGTCTCAAGAGCAATTCCCAGCCATCAGCCACTGTCTACATCAATCCTTTTATTAATCTGAGTGCAGCACTCGGGCCAGGAACGTGCGCCTGCACTCTCAGCTGCACGCTGGCCCCAGCCTAGAGCCATTTAATTACCTCCATTAATAAGCAATAAGGCTCTTTAGAGCAACAATTTCCTTCTGCTGATCATTTCTGGGGCTCCCAGACAGAAAATGCTCTCTTTTTGACTGCTCTGGGAGGCTGAGAGCTGCGGCTCACGGAGGAAATTTCAGGCACCTTTAATGGGCAGGATGTTTCTAATGCAGATCCTGCTGCACTTGGCGGGTTGAATTGCACGAGAAATGTGCATAACCAAACCCACAGCCTGTGAGAGTGGAAAACTTTAAATTAGGGATGGCTGGCCCCACCAGAGCATGGGAAAAAAGGGCATCTCAAATATTGGTGGGGAAAAAGAGGCGTGGAGATGGAGTCTGGGACAGTGACAGCAAAATCTCCCCAAAGCACAGCTCGGTCTTGGCATCAGCTCCTTCCTGGATGGATTTAAGGACAGGTAGCTCTGAAATCTCTGTAAAAAGAGCTTTACAGGGCTGCAATAAAGTGCATTTTATCTCTCAGGTTTGGAGCTTTTGGGCTCTGTGGTTTCATTTTGGTTTGCCCGTTCTTTAGGGGGAATCACAGTTTGATATCCTGAGTGATGGGTGAAGCCTCCCAGGCACACAAAACTTCCTAAAGCCTCCACGGGGATGACCCAGGCTCTCCCAGAGCCCAGAGCCACCTTTCCCAAGCAAACCAATCCCCAGAAATAAATTCAGGAGGGAAGATAGGGTTGGATGCTGCAGGATTTCACCTCTCAAGTCAGCTTTAGGCAGTAATTAAAAAATAAATAGTAAAAAAAAAAAAATACTTCTTAGAGGAGATTTTACCCACAACCAGAAGGGCCAGGATGTAAAATGCTGCAGAAAATAGTTTTTAAGAGAAATTTGGCAAAGGAAAAATCCCAAACCTGCACGAGCCTTCAGAGGATTCTTGTCAGGAGGAAGTTATCCAAGGCTATTTAAAATGATCCAATATCTGCTGGCTTTTCAATGATAATGGTCCCAGGCATGGCTAATCTTAAACACTGTCTGCAAAATGCTTTTGATGTAACAAGACAAGAAAGGTTTCAAGATGTTACTGCAAAATTCATGAGTGTTTTTGAGGCACAGGCAAAAATAAGAGTCAGTTTAAAAATACCCTGGTTTTCTTAGCGAGAAAACAGTTCCTGGCATGGAACTGCAGTGAAAACTCTCCCTCCAAGAGGAAGCACACAGAAACCCAGAAAAGTCAGAGCTCAAAGTGCTCATACTGGGATTTATCTCTGCTCTGGAGCTAAGAAATCACAAAACATGGGCTCAGTGAGGTTTCTAGGCCACGCTCCCATCCGTACAAAGGCTGCTTAAAGAAGGAGTTTGTGCTGCTCCTCTGCAGCAGGGGAACCCCCAGCTCCTGCTGAGCACTGCACACACCTCCAGCAAAACATTTAGGGAACTGAAGCACGTGGGAGACTGAATTTCCTTGGCAAAGCCCTGAAATCCCAAAGCTGAGCATGTGGCTACAAACTGCCAAAGGAAGGAGGTCCCCTCTGCTTCCAAAAAAAGACTTTAATGGACAAAATAAGTGGAGGGACGGCTTGGGGTTCTCCTACCTCTTGGAAAATGCATTTTCCTCGTGGGAAAACGCACGTGGCGCTGAAGGGAGTGAAAAATTCAGGCTCAGCTGCCAGGAGTTCATCAGGAGCCACTGGAGCAAAGGCTGCTGCAGTTGTTGCCTCCTGTTTCCAGTGGGTTTTCCCAGCAATGACAGCGCTGGGTGTCAGAGCCAGTGGGCCCTGGAAAACACCAAACAGCAAGAGAAATGCAGAATGTATTTCCCCAGCAGAGAAAAAACCACCAAACAGTGAGAGAAAAGCAGAATATATTCCCCCAGCAAAGAAAACCACCAAACAGTGAGAGAAATGCAGAATGTGTTCCCCCAGCAGAGAAAAAACCACCAAACAGTGAGGGAAATGCAGAATGTGTTCCCCCAGCAGAAACAAAACCCCACCAGTGAGAGAAATGCAGAATGTGTTCCCCCAGCAGAGAAAAACACCAAACAGTGAGAGAAATGCAGAATGTATTCCCCCAGCAGAGAAAAACACCGAACAGTGAGAGAAATGGAGAATGTATTCCCCCAGCAGAGCTGCTGAGGGAAGGGAGGGCAGGGAAGGGTGAGGAAGGAGGAGATTCAGTCCCTGATGTCCCTGAGCAGCCTGTGCTCCTCGTGTCCCACCCCAAAAGCTGCTGTCCCTGCAGGACCCACAGGATTCCTGAGGCAGAAAAGGGACAAAGGCTCGGGATGGGGCCAAGGCCGTGCAGGAATGGGGTGTCAGAGCGAGGGGCTGCAGGAATGGGGTGTCAGAGCGAGGGGCTGCAGGAATGGGGTGTCAGCGAGGGGCTGCAGGAATGGGGTGTCAGAGTGAGGGGCTGCAGGAATGGGGTGTCGTGTCAGAGCGAGGGGCTGCAGGAATGGGGTGTCAGAGCGAGGGGCTGCAGGAATGGGGTGTCAGAGCGAGGGGCTGCAGGAATGGGGTGTCAGCGAGGGGCTGCAGGAATGGGGTGTCAGAGTGAGGGGCTGCAGGAATGGGGTGTCGTGTCAGAGCGAGGGGCTGCAGGAAAGGGGTGTCAGAGCGAGGGGCTGCAGGAATGGGGTGTCAGAGCGAGGGGCTGCAGGAATGGGGTGTCAGAGCGAGGGGCTGCAGGAATGGGGTGTCAGCGAGGGGCTGCAGGAATGGGGTGTCAGAGTGAGGGGCTGCAGGAATGGGGTGTCGTGTCAGAGCGAGGGGCTGCAGGAAAGGGGTGTCAGAGCGAGGGGCTGCAGGAATGGGGTGTCAGAGCGAGGGGCTGCAGGAATGGGGTGTCAGAGCGAGGGGCTGCAGGAATGGGGTGTCAGCGAGGGGCTGCAGGAATGGGGTGTCAGAGTGAGGGGCTGCAGGAATGGGGTGTCGTGTCAGAGCGAGGGGCTGCAGGAAAGGGGTGTCAGAGCGAGGGGCTGCAGGAATGGGGTGTCAGAGCGAGGGGCTGCAGGAAAGCTCCCAGCCAGCACTGCCAGCACAGCAGCAATCCTCTGCTGGCTGCTCCTCTCCCAGCACTGAATGAACCCCACAAACCTGCCCAGCCCTCTGCAGGCAGCCCCTCAGCTCATCCCCCTTCTCTCCAATTCCTGAAACCTTAGGAACTGAGCTCAGCCTTAGGAACTGAGCTCAGCCTTAGGAACTGAGCTCAGCCTTAGGAACTGAACTCAGCCTCAGTCCTGCCCCTTTCATCCTCCTGCCCAGAGCGTGTGAGAAGAGCAAAACCACCCCAAACCACAGCGTTTGCTCCTTCCAGGTGAAGGTTCCAGAGGCAGCTGAGCTGGACTCAGAGCAGCAGGGCTGTGAAGGATGCAGGGCAGGGAAGGAACCCTGCCTGCCCAAAACCCCACCCCAGAGCACCCAGCCTCCTTCCACTCCTCGGGACCCACCAGATCCTTGCCTTGGGGGCTGCTGGAAGCTGCTGGAGCTGCTGCCGGGGGTGGATTCCCAGCTGCACTGCCAGGAGCACCTCTGGGTGCCCGGGAACACCTCTGGGTCCTCGGGAGCACCTCTGGATCCTAGGGAACACCTCTGGATCCTCAGGAGCACCTCTGGGTGCTCCGAGCTGCACATCTGCGCGGGGAGCAGGCTGGACGGGAGCACAGCGCTGCCTGGGCAGGGATTGCCATCTGCTGGCACCGAGGGGAAGCCCGGAGCCCTGCCCGACCCTAGAGCGGGGGGAGTCCGTGGAATCATCGGGAGGTTTGAGCTGGAAGTGCTTGCCAAGGATCCCAAAGGATCGTCACAGCCAGGTGCCCCTGAAGCTGAGGGAGAAATGCTTCCCTGTGAGGGGGCTGAGCCCTGGAAGTGCTGCCCAGGCTGGCTGGGGTGTCCCCATCCCTGGGGATATTCCAGAGCCAGCTGGACACACTCCTGAGTGACCCTGCTCCAGCAGGGAGGGAGGATGAGGTGACCTCCGGGGGTCCCTCCCAGCGAGGGAGCTTCTGTGATCATCCAGCCCAAAGTGCTGGGGTGGCAGAGTGACCTCCAGCCCTGGACAGCACTTCCAGGGATCCCCTCGAGTGCCTGAGCCCAGCCTGAGCCTGGTGACATTATTATTATATCACCTGGTATCAGGCCTGGTACCTCTCCTCTCCTCTCCTCTCCTCTCCTCTCCTCTCCTCTCCTCTCCTCTCCTCTCCTCTCCTCTCCTCTCCTCTCCTCTCCTCTCCTCTCCTCTCCTCTCCTCTCCTCATCCTATTATTATTATTATTATTATTATTATTATTATTATTATTATTATTAACCTGTCCCCAGCACCTGCCATGGCTGCTCAGGCCAGTAATTAACAAATTTCAGCGCTCAAAGGTCTGTAATTGCAGCAGAAAGGGAGCAGAGCAAGGCCAGGAGGAGCCGAGCACTCCAAAGCCCCCCAGCCACAGCTGGCTTTGGGTTCTCCCAGTTCCTGCCACCCCGAGTGCCATGGAAACGCTGGAGCTGTCCCTCGCTGTCCCCTGGGTCAGGGGGGACATCTCCAGCTGCGGCTCCCTCCCCTCCAGAGGCTGAGAAGAGCGAATTCCCAGGAGCTGGGATGTCTGTTCTTCCTTCTGCGAGAGAAACGGATTCCCCCAGCATCAACCGCATCCACAAAGGGATGGGACAAACAGAGGGACAGACGCCCAGCAGAGATTTTCTTTTCTCATCAGCGCATCCCCAGGCGGCGGGGGAGGGTCCGGGAGAGCTGGATTCCCGCTCGCAGCGGGGGAAACTGAGGCACGGAGGGACACCCATCGCTCAGCTGAGGGACACCCATCGCTCAGCTGCTCAGGGTGGATTTGGGGGCTCCTCCCAGCTGCCGTTTTACCAACCAGAACCCCTCATTCCCCAGTGCCCTGAGCTTCCCTGGGCTCCCCTCCCAGCAAACCGTGCCCGGAGCTGTCCCTGCCGCGGGGACCAGGCAGGGATGTCACCCTGGCAGCCCCGGGATGTCACCCTGGCAGCCCCGGGATGTCACCCGGGCGGCCCCGGGATGTCACCCTGGCAGCCCCGGGATGTCACCCGGGCGGCCCCGGGATGTCACCCTGGCCAGGAGTTGCCATGGAGACCCTCTGGCGATGCCACGGGAACACGGAGGGGCGGTGGGAACGGCCGTCATCAATTTAAGGCATTAAGGACAATTAGCGTTCATTAAACGGGGCTTTCGTGGAGGTCACAAAGCAAACAAAGCAGATCCTCGCCCCACAAACCCGCGGGATCTGTTCTTGGCGCTGCAGGTGAGGTTCGGGGGAGGGAGCGGCTCTCGGGAAGAATAAACTGCATTAACGAGCAGACACAAGCAGCAAATCTCATTCTGCGGCAGAAGGATTTATCTCCTGTTCATCTGAAATAAAACCCACGGCCCGTTAATCCATTTCATCCCGAGCAGGGGCTGGAGGCTGAGGAGGGAGGGAGGCAGGGAGGGAGGGAGCTGCAGATAAAACGCTCTGGTTCGTGGCCGTGAGCGAGGATGGCCGGGGTCAGGATTGATAAAGTGCTCCCCAAGAGCAGGAAATCCATCTGGCCTTTTATGGGCCACCAGCACCAGCACAGGCCAGGCTCTGGAGGTGCCCTCCAGCTCAGGAAGTCCTTAAGACACCGACTCTGAAGGCAGCACTACATAAATTCTGCTTTTGCATCTCTAAAGATTCGTCATTCCGTGCCAAAACCAGGCTGGAGGACGCAGCCCAGGAATTCGAAACTCTGCCTATCCCTGCCCTGCTTTAGGCTGGCTTCAACAGCAGCATTTCCTTGCAGGAGCTGTGGTGATGGAGTTTGTGCCACAGTGACTTTTGGGGGGCCACTTTTGGGTGGCTCCCTGGCCTTCACAAACCTCACTGGGGATATTTCCCCACCCCTGTGATGCCACCAAAACAAAAACCCGGCCTGAGATGGTCTGAACTGGAGTTTAATTAGGTCACTCCCCGGATACGTTAAGCACAGATGTCCAGATTCAGGAGATTACAGATTTATTGGGCATTGATTAAATGAAAAAACCTCAAACAAGAGTCACAGCTGAGTGCTGCAGCCATGTGCCAGCTCTCCCTGAGGGCAGCTGGAGCAGGCTATAATTAATATTACACAGGCCTGACAGGCAAGATAAAAGTTCTGGCCAGGCCAGGGTGTAATTTAGGATCTATTTATTCTCCAGCAGAATTTATTAACTCGAGCAAACCCAGCACAGGCAGATTTGTGGCTGATTTCCCTGCAAAGGGTGTCAGGAGCACTCTGCACGCGCTCTCCTTCCTTAAACGTGGCAAAAAAAGCTCTACCACCAAGACAGCTGAAAATCCGGGGAGAACTTCCCATGGATGGATCCCATCCCTCCCCGGGGAGCCGCATCTTCCTCACGCTCCTCCTCTCCCAGTCAGCACGAAGAATTTAGCAGCAGGGTTTTTTGTGCCGGGAAAGCCCCGCTCCCCTCCCCCGGCAGCTCCCGAGGATGCTCAGCCCCTGGATCTGTGACATCCCAGGTGCCCTCAGCCTGCCGGGACTGCAGAAAGCCTGGAGGGAGGAGGAATTGCTGGATTTTCTGCTGGAGCTCGCCTCAGAAACCTTAAAATCCGAAGAAATCCGGCAGGCCCTGGAGTGGGGCGGTGTTGGAGAGCGCTTTGTCCCGCACTCCACGCCTTGTTTTCCTCCTGCTCAGGCACCATCCCGGCTGTCCCCGCCGCTCCCCTTCTCCCTGCCCTGCATGATTCATGCAGCATTTAAATAATAAATTGCACGGACACTGTGGAATTTATAGCGCTCGGGGAAGGTTCTTGACTAAAGCCCCGGAAAATTCACACCAAGGAACTTGGATCTTGCGCTGGGAGCATTTCACCGAGGGTTTAAACAGAGTTAAAAAAAAAATCCAAGGGTTGCCAGGGATTTGCAATATTTAAGTGCTGTGCGTGTTTAGAGTGAGAATCTGAGGGTGATTTATGCAGGGTGACACCTTGGCCTCAGCTTCCCAACTCATAACCTCTATAAACCAAATTATAATTATTATACCCTCAGAAAAGGGTCAGCAGGAGTGCCAGGGTGGGACAGGCCAGGAGGAAGGCACAGGTTGCCTCTAAGGTCAGAGAAAAAGCCACCAAATATTTGATCCGGAAGCTGCACTTGCCCAAAACTCACAAGAAATGAGTTTGCACCTCACAGCAGCTCAGTAATGATCACTGAAACAGAGAGAAATATCAAGAGCCAAAGTTTAAATAAGTATCTCTACTAAAAAGAGCTGGTTTACCTGGAAATCCCTGGGTCAAAGCAATCAGGAGAGGAAAGCCAGGACAAGGCACACTCTGCTTCCCTTAGGACACGACAGGAATCCAGAAATGCCTTCCAGGGACCTGGGCCCAGTACCTGAACCGGGCTGCAGAGCTGAACTACAGCCTGTCAGGTTACATCAGTGTAATTCTGGGTGAATGAACAGCTCTGCTCCCCCTTCAGCTCTGCTCAATGGAGCTCTGGTGCCCACACGGGCTCTCCAAAGAGCACCAGCCACGAACTTGTCATTCCTGGGTGCTGCTGGGCCAGGGGAGAGGCAGGAGCATGAGCCCAGCCAGCCCCGGGGCTGCTGAGCTGGGGCAAAGGAAACCACAGCAGAGGCACCAGGACAAGGCTTGGAGCTCCTTCCCTCTTTCCTCTCCATCCTGACAGAGTTTAAACTCCGTCTGGATGGTTCTTAATCCTCACTGCTGGAAGTCCCGGCTCGGCTCGGGGAAGCTGCCACCCGTGAAAGAGCAGCTGTGCCCTGGAGGCGCTGCAGGTATTTGGGGAGCATTGGAGGCAGCTCCGCTGCAGCCCTGCCCCAGAAATGTCACTGCCCCGGGCTCTGCCGGCCCCATCTGCAGAGAGAGAGTGGGCATTTGTGATGAGACAATGAGACAGGCTCTGTGCCCAAAATATCTGCGGGTGTGCCAGGGGTTTGCTCAAAATCAGGGAGGAGAGCAGGTGGGGAGTTTTCCCCGAATTCTTGGAGCAGCCCCACAGCCCTGTCCTTGTCCTGGGGATTCCTGCTCCCCACAGCCCTGTCCTTGTCCTGGGGATTCCTGCTCCCCACAGCCCTGTCCTTGTCCTGGGGATTCCTGCTCCCCACAGCCCTGTCCTTCTCCTGAGGATCTCCTGCTCCCCACAGCCCTGTCCTTGTCCTTCTCCTGAGGATCTCCTGCTCCCCACACCTCTGTCCCATTCAGCTGCACCAGCACCACAGGAAATTCCCTGCCACCCGTCCCTTCACTGACCTGGCTGCTCCTTGTCTCCCCAGGGGCAGCCAGAGCCCCTGGCAGAGGGTGCAGGCAGGGCGGAAATAGCTGCTGCCCCTTCCCTTTGGGAACCTGGCTTGTCCATGGCTCCCCTTTCCTCTTTTCTCCGTGTGTGTCCAGTCCCACCCATCTCAGGAAATATTTTATTTGCAGTGCCAGCCTGCCTTCAGTCCCCGGGACCGAGGTCCTTGTCACTTTGAAGATCCCAGCTATTTGACTGCTTTGAATTCATTTGTTTAATGAACCTCAGGGGGCCACTGCACTAAAGCATTCCCAAACAAGTTCAGAGCTTTGCAGTTTCTCCACTAATTAGGGACTCCTTTGGGGCTAAACACAAGAGGTTCTGCTGCTGCGTTTGAAGCCGGCAGAAAGCCAAGGCAGGGCTGAATCTCCAGCTCAAGTGAAGCATTTTTAATGTTTTTCCTCCTCTATTTTTTCCCCCTCTCCCCAGCGAGTGCAGAGTTGCCAGGCACGAACACAAATGATCAGGTCAAAGTGCTCTGAGACAGGGGGAAGGGTTTTAGCAAAGCCTGGATAAACCAGCCCAGTTCTGCAGTGTTTTCCTGCACTTGTGTCTCTTCCCCAAGCCCTTTCCTCAGTGCCTGGGCACCCACTTACTGCTAAAGGCTCCTGCAGCTACAGCTGAGAGCTCAGATGGCTCTTGAGGAGCTGTCCAGGAACAGCCAAGCTCAGCTCTTGCAAGGTCAGAGCAGGGACCAGCTGCTCAATCCCACTCAGACAGCACAGGCCACACCTTGCATCCCTTACAGGGGCTTAGGGTGGGAAACCAGGGGGAAAATTCTCCTTCTGAAGTGCCTCAAGGATGTGGGAGTCTCACAGCTGAGAGATGCAAGACAAAATCCACTCGTAGCAACTTTTGTCAATTTTCCCTTTATTTAATGCAAGAGTTTCCTCATTCCCTCCCTTCCTTTGCCTGCCTGGTCCTTGTCCTCCAAAAAGTGAAATGCACATGTCCTGGTTTAAAAAAAAAAGGAAATAATTAAAGAAATTCATACTAATGAGAAGGAATCAGGAAAGAAATTGATATCTCTTGCAATTCATCACAGCAACTTCATCACTCCTCAGAACTCCTCCAAAGTGAGAAAGGGACTGCTCAGAATCCACCCTGCAGTGCTCAGGGCACCGAGAGTCCTGCAGAATTAATTGCCAGGCACATTAATTACCGATTAAATAGGAAATCCCCAAATACCATTAGGAAGGGGTGATTAAACACGCAGCACCGATTGGATCCACCATCCTTCCCTGCAAGTCACCTTCCTGGTGCTCAGGTTCAGAAGGACAAATGTATCATAGGAGGCAAACAAATGGCCTCAGCAGGGAGCTGGGAACACCTCCCTGGGATAAAGCTGCAGATTCCTTAGCCAGGACCAGGCATCATTGGATCTGCAGCCAAAAAAATGCTCATTTTGCACCTTGGAGTGGGCAGCTGTGGCAGCAGCCTCAGGCACTGCTGCCAGCCCTTGGCTCAGCCCATCTGCCCCACCGAGGGTTGCCAGGAGAAGGAACGAGGCAGGAAAAGCTCCCAGCTCCTGGAAATTGCTGTGTCCAGGAGGGCAGACCTGGAGCTGGGAACGGGCTCGGGGTCAGGGAGGACAGAGCAGGGGTTTGCTCACACAGCTCTTCCTAAGGGCAGGGGCACAGGAGTGGGACCGGGGGATGGTCCTGGGATTGTCAAACTGTTCTCCTCTCGGCCAGCCACACCTCCCAGGCTGGAGAGCAACCCCAGGCAGCCGCCCAGGCTGCTTTCAACCTGGCAGCTCTCACAAGAGGTCACTGCTGGCTCCTCTGAGCCCCCGGGTGCTGGGGCCAGGCTCGGAGCAGCCTCCCAGGTGAGCCCAGCCTCCCAGGTAAGCCCAGCCTGTCAGGTAAGCCCAGCCTCCCAGGTAAGCCCAGCCTCTCAGGTGAGCCCAGCCTCTCAGGTGAGCCCAGCCTCCCAGGTAAACTCAGCATCTCAGGTAAGCCCAGCCTCTCAGGTGAGCCCAGCCTCCCAGGTAAACTCAGCATCTCAGGTAAGCCCAGCCTCTCAGGTGAGCCCAGCCTCCCAGTTAAGCCCAGCCTCTCAGGTGAGCCCAGCCTCCCAGTTGAGCCCAGCCTCCCAGTTAAGCCCAGCCTCTCAGGTGAGCCCAGCCTCCCAGTTGAGCCCAGCCTCCCAGTTAAGCCCAGCCTCCCAGGTGAGCTCAGCCTCCCAGTTGAGCCCAGCCTCCCAGTTAAGCCCAGCCTCCCAGGTGATCTCAGCCTCCCAGGTGAGCTCAGCCTCCCACAGCCTCCTGTCTCCCCGGGCATTCCTTTGCTGTCTCCGCCCCAAGTTTGAGCATCAGCAGGGCGGTCGCTGACCTTGTGGGGGCAGGAGGGGAGCGCAGTGACACGCGGGGACGCTGCTGTCCCCAGCCCTTGGAGCCCCAGCTGGTGATGGAGGAGCAGCCAGGCAAATTCCAGCCCAACTCCTGCCCTCCCAGAGGGCTGGGGTCAGAGTCCCTGCCTGCTCCTGCACATCGGGGCGTCATGTAAATGTCCAGATGTGAATCCCGCACAGGGAACGCCTTTCCAGGTGTGCTGGCCGAGCTGGGGGTGCTGAGCCCTGTCCCGGTGGCAGCAGCCAGGACACCAGACCTGGCACGGACCTGGCACGGTGGGAAGCTGCTGCCACCTCCTGGGCAGCCCGGCTCCACTGGGCACCTTTCCCCTCTTCCAGCTGCTTTTCCCAAGGGCTGCTGCTCCCTCCTGTCCCAAACGCCACCGCCGGCGCCACCTGCCTGGCCCGTGGCGGCGCGGGTGGCTCTGCGGCAGAAGCCACCTCCCCGGCAGCACCGCGTGACAAACGCAGAGGCAAACAAGGCGTGTGACACGGGGACAGCCGGGCCCTGCTGTGCCCCGGGCTCTGATTCCAGGCAAACCCCCGGGAATCACGGCCACCTGCACCCTGTCACACAGCAGTGCTGCTGAAGGTGGCACCGAGACACCTGGGCAGGCTCCTGTCCCCTCCCCAGGGCTGGGGACACAGGGATGGAGCTGGGGACACCAGGGATCCATCCCAGGGTTAGGGACACAGGGATGGAGCAGAGGACATCCCAGGGATCCATCCCAGGGCTGGGGACACAGGGAGGAGTGCAGCAAAGGCACCAGGACAGGCAGCCTGGGGTCTGTTCCAGGAAGGCCCTGCAGACACAGAGAGAACAGAGCTCTGCTCCAGCAGTGAGAACTTGTCTGCATCTGGGGACACAGCAGGTGTGTGGGCCTGATGTTTCTGGGTCTGAGAGGTTTTAGCCTGCTGACTTTCTCCCAAGGGAGAAATTCTTAAGAAAGCTTCTTCTCAAAACAAATCCTGGCAAACAACTCTCCTTTCTCCAAACAATCTTTCTCCAGGTGGGGTTTTTCTTTTCTAGTTCTCAAAACATTTGAGCTGTTTGGTTTAACCAATGGGATCAGAGAGGTGTCGTTCCTGTTCACCAACCATGTTAAGTCTGTATCAGAACACCTTATAAAAAGGGATTAAGAATTAGACAATAAAGTTTTTTCTATGCTCTTTGCCTTCTGAAATATTTAGAGTCTCTCATCTTTTCTCGTGTCCTACAATGACAGAGGTGCAGGAGGCAGGTGAGCCCAGGCCCCCCAGCTGCAGAGAACCAGCTCCTGGCTGCTCTTTCTGCTGCTCCTGTGACCAGGGACCTTCTGGAGGAGTACAGAGAAGCAGGAGAACCCCTCGTTAGGCTGCTGGCTTTGGGGAAGTGCCTTCTGGCAAAACGTTTGTCCTTCCTCATTCCCCCCTGCCCTCGCCTCCCTGGGGGTTACGAGGGGGCTTTCAGGACCTCATCCCCGCAGAGAACAACCACCTTTTCTTATTGCAGCGGGGATAAAGCCCTCCCAGGGCTGTCAGGACGAGCCCTGAGGATTCCTGCTGCAGCCTGTGGGAAATGGCACGGCGGGGCCAGCAGGGCTGGCAGGGCAGCAGCCCTGAGCTGTTCCTGCAGCAGAGCCGGCACCGGGGTGGGGCTGGCAGCCTCCCCTGTGCCGCCTCCTGATGCAAAATCCATTCCACACCTGATTTGCAACTCCAGCCGGCCATGAGGCCCTGCCTGCCCTGCTCCCCTCTCTGTTTCTTCCCTCCTGGCTGGAGGCAGGGATGGGGTGGCTTTCTGGAGCTGAGGACACTGCAGGGACAGGCTGCAGAGCCCATCCCAGCACGGGGAACTCGCCCCACACCTCCAGCAGCACAAGGAATCCTTTCAAGCCAGCTCAGCAGTTGGAGCAGTAAAAAACCCCTCCGTCCCCACATTTACAAAACACACTATTTGCAGAACAGGCCAGTAAACCTCCCCTGTTCTTCACCCAGAGCAAACAAGCCCATAAAGCCGTGCCAAGGAGCTCAGGGCAAACAGCTCTCCTTGCCTGCAGCTGGGCAGAGTCCACCCTGTGCCAGGCAGGGCCAGCAGCCGGGGAGGGCAGGGCACAGGAGGGGAGGCCATGCCCCGGGGTGCAGGGTGATTGCAGCCCACACCAGCCCAGACAGAGCGGTTCCAGCACCAGGAAACGGGAGGGAGACAACTCCCCGTCCTTGCTTTCCCCTGCCCTCACCTGTGCCTGACCCAGGCACAGCCTGAGATGCTTTCCCTGTGGTTCACATTTCCCTGCTCCCCGGCAGGTGCTCGGGCAGTTGTTTGTTCTGTTTTGCTCTCTGAGGCTGCTGCATCTGGCCCCAAACCGCCAGCCCCTCCCTTGCCATCCCCTCCTGGGGAGGAGGTTTGGCTTTCCTGGCTGCTGCTCTCCCCGGATCATTCCCGACGTGCTGCAGGCTTCCAGCTCCGCTCCTGAAGCCCAGCCCCGGGCTCCAAGCGCTGCTCTTTGCCCTCCAGGAATACCCATGGAACTCATTCCTCTCACAGGTGCCCCAGGAGCCAGGGACAGGGGGAAGCGCAGTGCTGGTGCCAGCCAGGAGGAAGCCAGACGAGCTGATAACTCCTGCCTGCTTGCCAAGAGGGAGCAAATCCCGAGCCATCCCAGCTGGTGTGCAGCCAGGGAAACAGCCCTGCACCATTCCCAGGCAGTCCCTGAGGATCAGAGCTGGGGCTGGGGAAAGCAGCAGCTGCTCTCACCCAGAGCCTCTGTTTGCTCTGGCACCCAAGCCCAGGCTGGGGAGCTGCCAGCCTGCCCAGATCCTGCATTCCCCACCCCAGGGCTGCTCCTGGCCCAGCCAGAGGAGCCACGGGCTGTGCTGGGCTCCTGCTGCTCCCTGGGTGCTGCTCTGAGCACTCTCAGCCCTGTCGGCTCCTCTCCGAATATTCTGGGCACTTCAGAAGCTCGGGTCCCTCTGTAACACACAAATCTCCCACAGGAATTTCTGTCTCCTGCCCTTCCTCCACTGGACTTCACAGCCCTTTGATTGGCTTTGTTTCACGGGCTTATCCCCGGCTGAATTAACGATTGTGCAGTCACCTTTAGGGAGAAAATGATTAATTTCCCTGCTTCCCAGAGCTCTCGGGCTGGATCCTCTCCCCAGGGCAGGGCCCATCTCCCACTCCCCCACAGAAGATCAAGCTCTTCAAGGACCAACAAGGAACAAAAGTGAAAAGCCCCAGAGTGCAGCTCATGTAACAAAAATTGTCACTTCCACCACCCCTTACAAGGCTCTCCCTTAGCCCTGGGGAGGTTTTCACAGCAATCCCACCCTGCCTTTTCTCTCCCAAGTGGAACTCTCTGGGAGAGGACAGCACACAGGTGGTTCCAGCCCTGTGACACCCGACTGAGTCACCCCCACCACCCAGAGGATGGCACAGAGCTTCTGCAAGGAGCATTTACATGAAACTGCCCGGGGCAAGGAGCTCGCCAGGGAAGCTGGGCTTGCAAAACCCTCTGCTCCCATTCCCATTCCTTTTCCCCATTCCATGTGCTCCCAGGTTGCTGCCATGGAATCAGAAAAAATTTCCAGCAGTTGGGAAGAGCAGCTCGCACTGCCAAGGAGCAAGGTTCTTTCCAGCAGCTCTCTCCCTCTCAGCCTGTGCTGACCCTGGGCAGCAGAGGAGCCCCGGGCACTGCCCAGGGAAGCTCCCAGAAAACAAGTTAAAAACAAGTAAAACTAGTACTGTTGATAGAAAACATTACCAGCAAATGAGAGAAAAACCACACGGAAATGAGGCTGTGCAGGAGAATTTGATTCTGGCAATTCAGCAGATCAGAAAATCTCAAATTTTTTTGCCCACACTCTCTGCATTTGGGGCCAAATTTACCTCCAAGCAAAGCAGCACCACTGAACATTCTTCCTACATATTCTCCTTTTCCCTGGCACCTTTCCTGCTGCTCTCCTCTTTGCCCTGAACTCCCCTATTCGATTCTTCCTTTTTCTCCCACTTCTGCTCAACTTTTATTGGAAGTATTTTACACAACAACTTACCAGAGCTGCAGCCCAGTGGGTGAGGAGCTCTGGGGCTGCAGCACAGGAAGATGAGCACAGGGAAGGAAACCCAAACTCCCACTCAGGCAGCAGCAGTGACTCAGCAGGGCCAAGGAGGAGGACGAGGAGGATGAAGTGGGCTTAGCAAAACCACAGCATGAGGGCATCAGAAACGCCAGGGAGGTTTATCCCCTTCTCCAGGGCAGGAGCAGAGCAGATATCAGAAAAAAAAATCAGAAAAAAAGAGTGGTCAGGCACTGGAATAAGTTGCCCAGGGAGGTGGTGGAGTCAGTGGATGTGGCAGTGGGGGCTGTGGTTCAGTCTCTTCCACCCTCGGTGATTCTGGGGTTCTGTGACCTGCAAGGCACACAGGGGGAAAGAGAGGCCATTCCCTTTTTTGGGGGGATCCAGCTCATCTGGAGCACCTGTGTTGCTCGTTTTGCTTGCTGGAAGGAGCCACCCTCAGTGGAAGGAGCCACCCTCAGTGGAAGCAGCCCTGGGAGCAGGCTCTGGAGCCATCCCCACGCTGACTCAGGATCAGCACCTCTAATTACGGGTGTCTCACACGCCGGGTTTCGCTCCGGCCCCAGCCCCTGCTTCCCTCCCAAGGAGGTGGAAGGTGAGCGGGAGGAATCCCAGGGACAGGGACAGCGCTGCCCTTGTCCCCAGCACTGATCCCACAGCGCTGCCCCAACGCAGGGAGCACTCGCAAAATAAGCCTCGGAATCAGCCTTGAAATACTTCAAAATCAGCCTTGAAATAAGCCTCAAAATCAGCCTCGAAATAAGCCTCGAAATACTTCAAAATCAGCTTCAAAATCAGCCTTGAAATCAGCTTCAAAATCAGCCTTGAGATCAGCCTCAAAATCAGCCTTGAAATACTTCAAAATCAGCATTGAAATAAGCCTCGAAATACTTCAAAATCAGCTTCAAAATCAGCCTTGAAATCAGCTTCAAAATCAGCCTTGAGATCAGCCTCAAAATCAGCCTTGAAATACTTCAAAATCAGCATTGAAATAAGCCTCGAAATACTTCAAAATCAGCTTCAAAATCAGCCTTGAAATCAGCTTCAAAACCAGCCTTGAAATACCTCAAAATCAGCTTCAAAATCAGCCTTGAAATACTTCAAAATCAGCCTCAAAATTAGCTTTGAAAAACTTCAAAATCAGCTTCAAAATCACCTTCAAAATCAGCCTCAAAATCAGCCAAGGGCGTGAGGGGAGAATGGGGAAAAACCCAGGAAGGAGAGGAAAGAGGAACTGGAGCTGTTTTCCTCGTGTGCTGCTATTTGAGGCGTTCAGCCAGAATTACTGGAGAGGAATCACATCAGGGATGTGTCCCCAGCAAGAAAATGTGGTGTTCATCGGGGCAGGGCTGTGGAAGGGGGTTAGGAGAGGGGGGTTAGGGGAGACCAGCCCCCCACGGGCTCTTGGCCCTTCATGACCCAGCTTTTTCCAAGCAGGATCAGAAGCTGAATTTGAGCATTCTTACAGGGATGCTCCCTGCCTGGGTTTTTCCCACTTTCTGGAACTGTCTGGCCTTCAGGAAAAGCTTGGACCAGAGCTGGGAGCAAGACTGGAGGCTCCTCCACGTCCCCAGGGCTTCTGCAGGAGGTCACAGGACCGCTCACCATTCCAAGGGACACAGACATGCACAGAATTCGATGTCCAGCCCACTGATCCCTCCACTGCCCATTTTAACCCCTTAAAGGCGGGTCACCCCTTTATTTTCACCAGTTCTCTCCAGCGCTGGGCAGGTAGGAGGAAGTTTGTCTACCAGTGAAACCTCCGGGGGGGTGTGGACGTGTGAGCTGGACGGGGAGGAGGGGATATTTGCATTTACCTCATCAAAGCCCGGCTATAAAAGGGGCCGGGGAGGCGGGAGGCTCCCTCAGTTCCCAGGTGCAGGGGGGTGAGGAGGAGGAGGAGGAGGCAGCAGAGGGGGTCATGGCAGCTTTGCTCCTCTTGGCAGCCCTGCTCCTGCTGGGGACGGTGCCTGGCCAGCCACAGCCAGAGATGGACGGGTGCCTTGGGCTCTGGAATGCCACTGCAGGGAATTTCTTTGTGCACACCATGCCTGAGACTTACCAGGCCAACAGAACCTACCTGGGTAAGGCAGCCCTGCCTGGAGCTCAGGGATTCCCCCGGCACGGAGATCTCTGTCCCTGCCTCAGCTGCTCTGCTGGCTCCTGTGCTGCTCTCAAACTGGGGGAGGTGTGCCCTTCTTCTCCTGCTTTAATCATTCTTCATTTCAGGCAGGAGGTGGGTGAACGCTGCTGTTACCTCTTTGTTCCTATCTCATGTTCCCCTCTGCAGCTCAATCCCAAATTCTCCTTCGCTCCCCAGGATGGTTTTTTTCCTCCCTTTATCTTTTTTGCCTGAACTCGCACAGAAGGAGCCGAATTCTCCCGGACAGGCAGAACTTGGGGAAGTTGTTTGGTGGTTTGGGTCCCTTCCCTCCTCTCGGGCACTCTGCCCTTCTCAGAGGCTGCACAGACAAAGGGGAAGAGGTCACTTGGATGCTGGCAGACGTTCAGCACCATTGCAGGAAATGCATCTCAGGCTGCAGAAGGACGGGGTGAAAGGCAGCCTGACCCTGTCTGGACCCTGCCAACAAATTCCCCTCTGCCCTGCGGCCCAGCAAACCTGAATGCTGAGGAAACAGTGGAGGACAGACATCCTGATCCCTTCCTGCAGGACGGGAGGTGTGAAGGGCACTGAGTCCCTCAGACCTCACCCAAGCAGCACCCACAGCACTTGCTTGGGTTTTTAGTTTTTTCATTTGCTCAGTGCTGTTATTTCAATTTTTTTGAGCACGGAATTGAGCCTTGATGGCAGTTCCTGCCTCACATCAGCTCCTGGAGGCTCTGAACGTCTTTGGCAGCTTTGGTTGGAAGCAGGGCTCCCTGAGGGGTGCTGAAGGCTGAGAGGGACGTGGCAGGACATCCCAGGGACCTGGGCAGGCACTGGTGCTGGCCAGCAGCTCCTCCCTGACCATGGCCCAACTTCTGCTTGGGAGAACAGCCCCGAGACCCCGGCCCGGGGCAGGGAAGGGTGAGGCACACCCAGCCAGGGGAGCCCCCAGGTGCCTTTTCCAGCCCTTCCCATCTGCATGGGATGCAGAGGGCTCTGCTTTCACTGCCAGCTGTGGTACCCATGGCAGCAGGGGCTGAGCCCGGGGTGGGAGCAGTTCTGGGGCAGGTAAAGGGGTTTTTCTTCCTGTGCTGGGGGCAGAGCAGTTCTGGGGCGGGTAAAGGGGTTTTTCCTCCTGTGTTGGGGGCAGGTAAGGGGGTTTTTCCGCCTGTGTTGGGGGCAGGTAAAGGGGGTTTTCTTCCTGTGCTGGGGGCAGAGCAGTTCTGGGGCGGGTAAAGGGGTTTTTCCTCCTGTGTTGGGGGCAGGTAAAGGGGTTTTTCTTCCTGTTCTGGGGGCAAGTAAAGGGTTTTTTCCTCCTGTTCTGGGGGCAGAGCAGTTCTAGGGCACATAAAGGGTTTTTTCCTCCTGTTCTGAGGCACATAAAGGGGTTTTTCCTCCTGTACTGGGGCAGAGCAGTTCTAGGGTACATTTTTTCCTCCTGTACTGGGGCAGGTAAAGGGCTTTTTCCTCCAGTTCTGGGGCACATAAAGGGGTTTTTCCTGCTGTGCTGGGGCAGGGCTGTGGTCCAACACCCTCTGTGCAGGCTGCTGGTGCAGCTGTCACCACGGGTGTCACACAGGGCTGACCCTGTGCGAGCAAACCCTGGAAGCCCTGAGGACTGGGGGTCCTCCCGGGGCAGAAATCTCATTTTGTGTGACCTGCTGTGTTGGCAGTGACCATCAAGGACGACCGGAACCACAGCAACAGCTCAGGCCAGTTCCTGCTGCAGGCCCTGTCCCCCCAGAACGCCTCGGTGGGGCTCTGGGAGGAGGCAGACCTCAGGAACTGCAGCTCTGTGGACACAGCAATATTGGACATCTCTGAGAACACAACCCGCTGGACATCCCCAGGCGGCAGCAACCTGTCCTCTGTGCAGATCAGGTGAGGATTTACTCCCTCCCAGCCTCCAGCTGGGACACAACCCACGATCCAGAGCAGGGGCTGAGAAAAAACCTCGGGGTTTTCTCTGTCCCTTCACCAAGGGAAATTGTGCTGCCAAAAGCCACGCCACGGGTGCTCTGGGAGCTTGAAGATGCTCCCACGAGCAGAAATGCAGATGAATTCCGTGGGAATAGCCCGGCTGAACACTCCTGATGGGAATGCTTGTCCGAGGGAGGCAGAGCCCTCATGGTTCTGAAGGACAGCCCAGGTCCTGGCAGGGCTGCTGCCAATTGCAGGCAGCAGATGGCTCCCAGGTAATTGCCACCCTGCTGCCAGGCATCCCCAGCCCAGCCCAGAAATGTGGTGGAGAAACAATTTCAGATGTTAAAAACACTCCCAAAAAAGCTCAGTGTGGATGGAGGGGAACGTAAGTGAGCTCAGGATGGCTCCGAAATTCCTGTCCCTTCATCGGCTTTCAATGTCCCCTTTCCACCCCCACGTGAGGCTCTCAGCTTCTCTCCTTTGAGCTTGTTCTCCTCTCTCTCCCCTCCTCCCACAGGGTCTATCTCAGCCTCCCTGGTAACACCACCGAGCTCAAGATATTCATGCTGAACAGAGGTAAATAATCTTCATTTCCAGCATCTGGGGAAGGACACACCAAGCAGGGGCTTCACTGGTGCTCTGGGCCTTGGGGAGAGGGCAGAGGGGAACCAGGGTGCCTGGAGCTGAAGGATATCCCGTATCCCCAACAGGCAAAGACAGAGGGGTTTCAGGTTATAATTCCAGCTTGAAACCTTTTCAAGCTTCCTTTTGGCTTTAAGGGACGTGCAACAGCTACAAACCAGAGGCCAGGCTCATTTATTTCTGCAGGGCTGGCACAGGGATGGACTGGGAGCTGTGGCTTTGCTGTCAGGGAGTGTTTCTGGTTCTCCACAGCACGCCAGGCAGGAGGGTGATGATTTATTCCGACATCCCACTCCTTCACGGACGGTTTGACCCCTCATTCCTGTGAGGCCAGAGTTAAACACAGCCTCCTGGAGAAGGTCTCAGCTGGTCCTCTGGATTCGTAATCCAATTTTGTTTCCCATTTCAGAGGCAGACAGCACCACGGTGCCCTCCACCAGCACGCCCAGCTCGGGGTGCAGGGCTGGCAGCAGCTCCTTGCCCCTGGCTGCCCTGCTGCTCCTCACGGGCACCCTGCTCTCCTAGGGAAGGGCACCCAGCCCTGCTGCCCCTGCTGCTCCTCGGTCTGTCCGGGCTGAGCTGATTTACTCAGGAGAAGTGCTCGCTGGTGTGTGTTAGGGTGACAAATGCACTTCCAAGGAAATCATGAAGCTTTGTGCGGCCGCCGAGCTGATCCTGCCCCGCGCCCCTCGCCCGCCACCTCAGCTAAAGGAAATGTTTCACGGCACAGATCCCTCTGTCCTGGGCTTTCAGACACGGAGATGGGCGAGCAGACCCCATTTAACCCGGGACACTCGTGAATCCATGACTTCCTCCTCCCCTGGGATTCTGTGGAGCCCAGAACGCCTGAAGAGAGGAGAGCTCCTCCTGCTCTCAGGGCAGCGCAGCTGCTGAGAAGCTCCAGGAGGGCTCTGGGTTTGCCTCTTCATCCTCTTCATCCCCTCCTGGCTCATCCCCCACAGCTCAGGGAGCAGAGCTGAGCCTGGGAATTTCATTCCTGCCCCAAAACCGCCTGGAAGCCTCCAGGGCCAGCCCAGGGAAAAGCAATGTGCTGCCCAGCCCTGCACCGGGGGGAGCAGGACAGGCTGGACATCCTCAGAATTTATACTCCGTGTTTGATTTGGTCCAACATCTCCTAAATTTTGGTCTTTCCGCAAATGACAAAGCTTCTCTTTGTTTTCCCTCTATTTTTTTTTTTTTTCATTTTTATTTCTCAGGAAAGGCAAGGTGGGCGTTTTTTGTTCTTTTTTTTTTTTTTTTTAATCAGCAGCCTATTTTTGTGTGGGCCAATGGATGTCTTGATTTTATTGTTGTCGTTTGTATTTTTATATGGGCAAAACGTTCCTTTAGAAATTTTCCAACTTGTGGGAAGCAATTTATTTTTTTTTCCTTAAACCGATCTCAATAAAATAAGGAATTAAAATTGCTTCTTGCACCTCCCATTATTTCCTGGCTTCGTTGTGATGTTGGGGGGGGGTTTGAAATGATTCTGAAACGTTTGGCTTTGGTCCCACAGATGAGCACACAAAGGAACAAATAAAGGTGAGGCCTGAGCTCTGCAATCCTGCACAGAGGTTTTCTGGGGGGAAGGGTTAGGGACAGATCCCTGTCCCTTTAATCCTCTTGTGCTTCCTCCTCAGGAGGCTGAGCCTCAAACCACAACAATATTTCAGAGCTGAAGAAGAGCCCTGCCTTCAAACTGCCCTTCCCAGCCCAGGTCCCCTCATTTCTGCCAAACAAATCCCAATTCCCACGTGATTGAAGAGCCTGGGAATAAAGGAGCCTGAAAATTTAACACAGGAGATGAACACCACAAGAAAAAATTGTGCCTGCCCGTTTATATTCCTCAGGAATTCCAAAAAAACCTCTGCCTTCCCACTGATATTTCTCAGGCACTCAGACATCAGGTCTAAGAGGGAATTTTTTTAAAATTCCCACAGAATTGTCTGAAATATTATCAGTAAAAGCTGACAGTTGTGATTAAACACCTGCTAAGGCTGGTTTGGCTTTCAGGCTGAGATATCCCTCAACTCTTGCTTGTTCAAATTGTACAAAAGCCATGGTTTGCCTCAAAAAATAAAGGTAATTGTCCCTCTCGTGCCCTCAGTGTAAATCCCACTTGTTTCACCCAAATTTCCACTTCTTTCCCTGCTTCCTGGTGGGTTGTGGAGGGGTTGGGTTGTAAAGGCAGAATTCCCCAGCACAATTTCACGGATGGAATCTGAGCCTGCAGTGCTGCATTCGTGGAATGTTCTCGCAGAATTTTGGAGAAATGAATTTTTTAGTGCCCAGCCATTAAAACTGACATCTGTTTAGCAGGCAGGGTAATTAGCAGAGATAGGGACATGCTTTATCTCCTGCTACTCCAGTGCACAACACACAATAAAATCCTAATTAGCGCTGGAAATTACCCTCAATTCCAATCTCTTTGTTGATCCAGCTATCTCCTAAGATTACAGCCTTGGATAATAAACCTGAAATTGCATTTAAATATCCCTGTGGCACCTCCCACAATAATCCCAGATTACCCCAAGGTGGCTCCTGCTGCTTTGTCCATGAGCCTCATCAGTGGCATTTTCCTTAATTTTTACTCTGTTGAGCAGCAAAAATGCACATTTCCTTTTACACCCCTGCCTATTTTCCCTGCTAAAAACTTAATTCACAAACATAACCAGGCAGAACTCTGCCTACAGAGGCAGAGAAGGGGCTTTAAGGATCTCCCAGATGAGCTGTGAGGCCAAACTCTTCTGGCCACATCTATGAACTCCTCAGCTAACTGTGAGCAGAAAGCTGTTACTGGCAGTCCCGAGCTCTTAAAACGTTGATTAATCATAAACAGAGTGATTACAGCTGGATAAAGCCCCATCAAATATTTTCCCACTCATCCCCTGGCTTCCTGTAATCCCTGAAGTTTTAATTGTTGCACCACCTCACCTCAAAAAAAAAAAAATCAGCAGAACGACCCCAGTTTTTTGGATTAGGGGTGATTTCTCATGAAAACGTCTTCCTGAGGGTGTCACAGGAGGAACTCTGGGGACAACACGACATGTAGGGTTGAATTTGCTCTATTTCCATCCCACCAAAACCGCACTGCTGCAGAGGGAGGTGGGGTTTGAGCCCTGGGTCTCTTCTGGGCTGCATTGCTGGTGGAAACAGGGCTGGGTTTCCTCTCTCAGCAGGGACAGGGACAGCAGAGAGTCAGGAGGCACCTGCAGACCTGGGGCAGAGACGTCTGGCCCAGAGGAGCCTTGGGCTGGGGCAGAGCTGCTCAATCCTTTGCCACATTCACTGAATTCCTGGGTAAATTTACGAGCGGACCTTGAGGCTTCCGAACCAGTATGCAAATAAATTGGGGGGGAAAGCCACAAAATGCACCCGAACACAGGGGAAAAGCCACAAAATGCACCTGAACACAGGGGGAAAACCACAAAATGCACCCGAACACAGGGGGAAAACCACAAAATGCACCCGAACACAGGGGAAAAGCCACAAAATGCACCTGAACACAGGGGGAAAGCCACAAAATGCACCTGAACACAGGGGGAAAACCACAAAATGCACCTGAACACAGGGGAAAAGCCACAAAATGCACCTGAACACAGGGGGAAAAGCCACAAAATGCACCTGAACGCCCAGCCCCAGTCGTTCTGCTCCTGTTCAGCCTTCCATGCCCCGTCTTCCCCCCTGCACAGGGTAATTGGTGCCAATTAGCGCCAGGCGCGGAGCAAACACCCTGATGAGCTTTTCCCAGGCTGGGAATTGCCGGGTGGGGACCGTGTCCGAGGGTCCCCGGGCTGCCTCTGCTCTGGGTCTCTGGAAAAGGAGGAAATTGCCGTGAACAGCTGGGAACATTCGGGGAATTCTGGAGCAGAGACAGCTCCTTTTCTCAGCGACCTTCCCAAATTTTTTTGCTCGTTTGCCTGGTTCAGTTCCCTCTCGTGGCACTGCCACTATTCAGGGGCGGTGAGCAGGGGTCCTGTGACCCCCTGCAGCCCTCCCCGATTTCCAGGCACTGGATTCCCAAAAAAACACCACGTTAAGGAGGGAAATTCCAAAGGGGAATGGTGAGATGCAGCTGGATCTCTGAGCTCAGAGGAGCAGCTCCCTGCGGGGACTCCTCAGTCCTCAGTATGTGGATTATTTATTAACTCCTTCATTGTTTGGGCTACAATGGGCTGTAAAAAACCAGCCCGAGGAGTGGCCCCTCAGGCTGAGCGGCAGAACTGGGCAGGGCTCCTGTCTCTGCTGCTCCTCTCGGGCTCTTCCACCAGCCCAGGTGGAAGGAACACGAAGAAAAATAATAATTTTTCCTCCTCTAGTGAGACAGAACGGGAAAAAGCTCCCTAAAGCAAAGATTAATAAAAAGGAGAGCTGCTGTTTGACACATTTCCTGGGCAGCCTCAAACTTTGCTTTTTGTTGCCAGAACCTGATGGTGCCACAGGTATGAAATTCAGTCAGCTGCTTGCACAGCCTCCCTGCTCACCCAGCCCCTGCCCTGGCACTGCTGCTCTTCCACAAAACCTGGTTTTATTTGATTTTATCCTGTGGCAGGAAGGCAGAGCTTTCTTTCAGTGCCACTGAACACAACTGGGCACACTTCCTGTCATTATTCCCCTGCCACTCACATTTATGTGCACTAAAGCTGGAAGCCTTGTTCCTACAGCCTCTGCTGGGATCAGCTGTGACCTTTCAGGGCTGTCCTGGCCCCCACTGTCACCTGAACAGTTCTCCTTCAAAGCATTTCATCACTCAGTAACTCAGAGCTTAATGTTTAATTCCGGGAGTTCCCTCCCTCCCTATAAACCCTCCCTCCCTCAGCTGGCAATTTGGGATTCCACAGAGAATTCCCTGCAAAGCTCCAGGCCCCTGTGAGCAGGATGAGGGACAGCCCCCACTGTAATCCCAACTCCAGCCCCGGTGTTTCCAACCCCTTCCACCCCAACCCCTGCCCACCCACCCAATTTATCCGCATTTCCCCGGAGCTGCAGACACTGAAATCCCAGAGATCAGCATAACCGACACAGATAACTCTCCCAGGTGCACGGACAGTAAACACAAACACCGGGGCTGTCCTGGGGCTTTGTCAGGGCTGTTGAAGCGCAGAAATTCACGGAGCCTGGGCTGCTTTTTCTGCCTCCGTGCCAATAAAAGCCGCGGGCTGTGCCGTACGGATGGACCCGCTTGTTTGCTCGGCTTTTGGCAGCAGCTGGCCGGATCGCTGCTCTGATAAAGACACCACATGATGTGTGTGAGTGTCCGTGACTCACCCAGCAGCGCTCTGGGAATCAGCAGCACCAGCGCGACTTTGCAGCATCCCGGCGGTGACACAGCCACAGAGCAGCAGGAGGGTCAGAGCAGCTCAAAACCTCCCTGCATGCAGCCCACGCTGAACCACGACGGGTGCCACGTTTGGGGAGAGAAGAGAGCAGGGAAAAGGGGGGAAAAGGGGCAAATGTGTCAGCAGAGCGTTCGTTTTATCCGAGGCACCGAGCACTCTCTGCTGGGCTGACACTGCAAGGAGCCTGCAGCCAAACATCCCCCAAAGCACCACCTTTAAGAAGGAAAAAAATCCCCAAAGCTGGAGCTCCCAGGGCAGAGGGTTTGCTCTGCCAAAGGAATATCCCTCATTTTCCTCACTATTCCATTTTGTGGCTCTCCCCAGGAGTTTGGGCAGAGCTGAACCAGGGCAGGGGACAGCACAGAACTGTCCTCAGGTGAAGCAGTCCCCACTTTACATTCCAAAGCAGTTTTAAAGCCAGCTCAGGTATTTTCTGGCAGCGCACACCCCATTTTACCCCAGCCTGGAGCAGAGCGTGGCCAAGGTGAACAATTAGGCAAGCTTCATTAAACCTCCCCAAAGGGGCTGTTTGCTCCCATTATTCAAATACCCCATTTCCTTCTAAGGCAGGGGAAGTGCTGCCCTGCTTATCAGGTTGGTTTTGTTGGTTTTGTTGGTTTTTTATTTTTATTATATGCATTAGGTTATTCTTGATGGCCATTCCGATTCCTCCTCAGGACACTGCTCATGTGACAAAGGGAATCACACACAGCACTGCCACTCCTGCCTCTGCACAGACACCGTGACCTGATGGCCTTGAACCACGGGAATTGTGCGACCACCATCCCCTCACTGCCCCTCCTCAGCTTTCCCAGGGTGCCTCCAACCCCAGGAATACCCAGGACAACTGGGGCAGTGTCCATTGAAACTCCTCTCACAGGCTCATCCTGCTGCAACACCTCCACTGGATTTGGGGCTTGATTTAAAGGATGATTTAAGGGTTTATTCTTGCACTCCCTCCCCAGGGCTCTGCCACCACTGGGGCTGTGACATTCCCACTCCAGTTTCCTCAGTTTTTCATCCTCACCAACACCCTGCTCCCTTTGGCTCTCCAGTTTGGATCAGAAGGGCTTTTTTTTGTTGCCCACCACAGCAGTTGCACACACAGAGAAAGATCTGCTGGCCACAGGAAGAAACGTGCCTGCAGCACAGGAAATCAACTGGTAAGAAGCAAAAAAAAAAGGATAATGTAGTTCTCACTCTCAAAAGTGCTCCTCTGCTTGATCAAGGAGCAAAGCAACACCAAAGCTCACATTATTAAATATCATAAATTACTTCAATATTTAATTAGAGAGAAATCAGACTTCTGTGATTTTGCCAGGCCCCTTCCTCTCTCCAAAGCTGCTTTATTTACCACGACACAACTCTAAATTTCACATCAGCTGGGCGGCTCAGCTTGGCAGAACAGGAAGGTGTTGAGGAAAAGCAGAGAAACTGACCCATTCTGAGAACTCAGATGGGCAAAGTGCTGCGAGGGCCCTTGTGAAACATCTGCACTTGTCCTGATGTCACACAGAAGCCAGGGCTGGCTGCAGGAGACACAGCAGGGCTGGAGAACCCACGGAGCTGACGATGGAGCATTTCTCCTGGGCAGCCGAGCCCAGGCTGATTTCACTTCACAATTGTCTCCTCTCCCTTGTAAACGACCACGTTCTGCTCTGTCTCGTGCACTTCCACTTTGTAAAGGATTCCCTGGGGCAGCAGCTTCTGGAGGTTGTCCCAGATGAACACGGCCACGTTCTCCGTGGTGCTGAGGGGGAACAGCAGCAGGGTCAGGGCTGGCTGAAATGGCAGAAATGACACCAATACTCGAGGCAGCTGCACCCGGGATGGGCTGGGGGGATGCTGAAGGGCAGCTGATGACACCTGAACGAAGTGGGGATTGCCCCATTGCCAGCAAATGTGGGTGAGTCGGGGTGGAACGGGCAGGTCCTGCCTGGCCAGGCTGCTGGGACACAGGTGTGGCCAGCACACAGGTAAAGGCTGCTGCTCCCCAGGTAGGACCAGGCCCTGGAGACTGCTCCAGCCCCCCAGGAGCCCCCATCACCCACCTCACCACCTCAGAGAAGTAGGGCACATCCTTGTCCAGGTTTTTGTGGTCCAGAGGCTCCATGATCGCTTCCTGCAGAGAGGATGGTGACAACCCTGTCCCTGCCTGGCCTGAGCTTCACACATCCACACACAGCCAGGCAGCAGGATGGGAAAAAAGGACAAGAGCCCCAAACCCAGCTGTGAAATTCCCAGCTGGAGACGTGGCACTGCCTCACATAACAGAGCTAAGGCATCTAAGTCTTCAATTATTCCTTAATTGCTTTTTTATGTCCTGCCATCATCAGCTCACCACGTCTCCACGCTGGTACCAGACAAATTGCTGAGCTCTAATCAATTCTCCCAGGGGATTAGAAGGAAAACTGGGCTATTTTTACCTGCATGTATTCCTTCAGGTCTGTCAGGTTCATCACCATGCCCGAGACTGGGTCAATCTGCAGGGGAAACACGGGAGATTGGTAGCCTGGCAACCCAAATCAGACAGGAATATCTGTGCTCAGGTCATCTGAGCCACAAGGAAAACATCCTGCCACTGCCAGAGGGTTCCAGCTCCACTCCTGTGGTGTTCCCAAGGGCTTGGTACAGCCTGGAAACAATTCCAGAGCTTCCACTCTCTCCTAAAAGCTGACACCAAGGAGAAACGACTCACTGCAAGAGTCTTCAAGCACGATGATAAAAGCATGAAAACAGCATTAAACTGCAATTCCTGGTGAACAGGACAATGGCCACGGAAAACATTCTCCAGGGATGTGCACAGAGTTTCCTAAGTACTCTGGAAATCCAGGCAGGGAGCCACAACTGTGGGGATTCTGCCACACGGAGGAACAGAAAAAAGCTGCTGGTTGCACTCACCTCTCCACGCACAGTGACTACAACTGAAAAAAAGAAAAGATCAGGTCACTGTGATGCCCATGAACCCAAAAACAAATCTGCTGCTGCTGGGGACACACAACCCATTCCCTGCTCACCCACAGGGTGCACTCAGGAGTGGGACTGTTTTTATAAAATGAGGGCATGCTCCATAAAAACAATGACTCAGAGGCACAAAATCCTTCCCCAAGGTCTGATGCCCCAGGCAGGTGGAGATAAACCCGTCTTCCCTGATGAAGCAGCTCCTTAGCAGAGGTTTCAGGGTGCCAACAACACAGGGAGCCTCTCCAGGAACTGGAGAGATGTAATTCTGTGTGCTCAGGGTGTGGACATGGGAGAACTTGTGAAAAACACATTCAAATAATGTTTACAGGCTGTTTAATCTGCGTGCCTTTTGCTTAGAAAAATCTCCATTCCAATCACAATGGCTCTGCAGAGTGTAAACAAGCAGATTTGATTCACGAAGTGGCATTTGAAGATCAATATTTATTATCTATTCAGCTGAATAGATGGCAAACCCATGCTATGGTTCAACCCCCTGCTGCTGAAATTTCCTCCTAATTCTTAATGAAAACACAAACCCAGCCACTAAAAGCTGTCTCAGGCTGCTGAGAATGAGTGGCCCAGTCCTCCTGGGGGTTATCCCCACCCCAAGAGCAGCATCACTCCACAAGCAAGGATGGAAATCAGCTTCCTACCCTTGTAGTTGTGTCCGTGGCCATTTGGATTGTTGCACTTCCCGAAGAGCTTCAGGTTCTCCTCATCACTCAGGGATTTACTGTGGGAATGGCAGGCATGGGAACACGTCAGGATCTGTTCCAGATGTTCAGGGATTCACACAGCTCTGCTTTCCAGCTCTGCATCTATTCCCTCTCCCACATTGAGCCCACCAGCTCCGGAGGCACAAACAGCCAGAGGAGTGTTTGGTCCATGAAAAGATGTTGTTGGCAGCAGTGAATCTTTTCTTGCTGTGGTTTTGTGTCTGTTTCACAGCATCTGCCTGACACCACTGCTGGATAAATGTTCCACATCTGGGCACAAAATCACTTAGGCCTGGAGCAAGCTGCACATTTGGGTTTATTATTAATTAACAAAGCTTAGGGAGCCTCTCCAAGAAGTACAAAGGAATTCCCTCTGAATCTTCCCTTTGAAGCAATCCAGGGGCCTGCTCTGAGTATTTCAGGCCAAGGCACATTGTGGAAACATCACAGAAGCCCAGGATCACTGAGGCTGGAAAAGAACTGTGAGATCACGGAGTCCAACCTGTGACCTAGAGCACTGAATGGCACATCCAGGAGTTCCTTGGGCACCTCCAGGGATGGCGCCTCCCTGGGCAGCCCCTTCCAAGGCCTGACCACGTTTTCCATGGAGAAATTCCTGCTGATGTCCCGCCTAAACCTCCTCTGGCACAGCTCGAGGCTGTTTCCCCTTGTCCTATCACTCCTTGCCTGAGAGGCCGAGCCTAAAACCTCCCTCGAGGCAGTTTCAGGTCAAGGCCCTCTTTAGGAATATACCAGTTTTGCGAGAAAAAACAGCAGATGGGGGAGCACAGGGCGATGTTTACAAACCGAAAGCGCCACCGGCTCTGTTAAAACACGGAACTGCAGCTGGGCACTGACGGATGGCTGCGGGAAGGGGCTGAGCCGGGGAGAGAACCGGGAAGCGCAGTGCGGGCTCGGAGCCTCCTCCCGCCGGGGAGGGGCCGCTCACCTGTGCGGGGCCGCTCACCTGTGCGGGGCCGCTCACCTGTGCGGGGCCGCTCACCTGTGCAGGCGGTGGCAGGCGCTGAAGGTGACGGAGCGCGACAGCCGCGCCAGGCGGGCGGAGCGCGGCGACATCGCGGGGACGCAGCGGGGACGCAGCGGGGACGGAGCGGGGCGGCTCCAGGCCGGCCCCGGGGGCGGCTCCAGCCTGGCCTCATCCCGGCCCCGGGGCGGCTCCAGGCAGCGGGATCCGCCCGCCGAGACCCAGGGATGCTCCGGTCCCTCCGTGCCGGTGTTGGATGCGGGGATGCTCCGGTCCTTCTGTGCCGGTGTCGGACCCGAGGATGCTCCAATCCCCCGTGTTCAGCTCCGGGGCTGCTCCCATCCCCCCGTGTTCAGCCCCAGGGATGCTCCAATCCCCCCGTCTTCACCCCCGGGGATGCTCCAACCCCCCCGTGTTCAGCCCCGGGGATGCTCCAACCCCCCCGTGTTCAGCCCCGGGGATGCTCCAACCCCCCCGTGTTCAGCCCCGGGGATGCTCCAACCCCCCCGTGTTCAGCCCCGGGGATGCTCCAACCCCCCCGTGTTCAGCCCCGGGGATGCTCCAACCCCCCCGTGTTCAGCCCCGGGGATGCTCCAATCCCCCGTGCTCGGCCCCGGGACGCTCCTGTCCCCCTGTGTCGGTGTTGGACCCCGGGATGGTGATGGACATACCTGAAGGTGGACACACCTGGGGAGTGCACCCCGGTAATAACACTGATGGAGTTCAGGCAGAGGAATCCTTAAAGTGTGCGAATTCCTGGGGATAACGCGGTGAATCTGTCCGTTTGCCAGCGTGGGGACACCACGCCTGGGGGCAGGATGTCTGTGCGAGAGGAGCAGGCTGCGGAGGGGCTCTCGGGGTGTGCACAGCCCAGGCACGGCTGCTTTGGGGACACAGCACATTCCCGTGGCACTGCTTGAGGCCAGGTGTGCAGCGGAGCCTTTCTGGTGCAAAACATCTCGTCCCCATCCTTAATTTTGTTCATTTTCTGGCCAGAAGGTTTGCATGGCTCAGCACGTTGCTGAGCTCAGTGACACTGTCCAGCACTTCCAGGGAGTGTCCCACACTCTCGTGCAGTGTTGACCAACACCTCCCCAGAGCTGGTGGTGGCAGCAGGAGCCCAGAGGGCTGGCAGGGGGATTGGCAGTGCCCGGCACAGCCGTGGCCCTCGTGGTTACAGGGAAGCCTTTAAATACACACTCAAAGGCCAAATGCCGGGAGACAACGATTTCCCAGCCACAGGTACTTTGGTTACTTTCTGGAGATCTGGGGATTTCCAGCCTGATTTTGGGGGCGTTTTGCCGTGCAGGGCATCCTTCCTGCCCTGCACTTCCGCTGGCCAGCCCTGCCCTGGCTCCCTGGCTGCCTGGAATTCACTCAGGTTGCACCTGAGCCTCTGACCCCTTTTCATTTCCCACCTCAATGAGGAAAAAAAACAAACAAAAAACAAACAAAAAAATCAAACAAATAATCAAAAACCAAACCAACAAACAGGAAAAACAAAACAAAAAAAAAAAACAAAACAAAAAACCAAACAAACAAACAAAAAAAAAACCCCAACAACAACGAAAAAAGAGAACCAGTGGTGCCTGAACTCCATGAAACACTTCTTAGCATCTTTCTGCTCACGGGGGACAGGCTCCAGGAGGGCGGGACGTGACAGTGACCCAGAGGCAGCAGGACAGGAGGCTGCAGGGCAGGGCTGGGACGGCAAACGGGAGCTGTTTGCCATCTAGTGGCTTCGACCAGCTCTGGCTGAGCCTCCTCTGCCTCTCCCAGAGCAGCAGCCCTGAGGAAAAATCCTTTTTCTTTTCCCAGGACCTGTAAGGAAGGTGAAGGAAGGTCAGAGGACGTAAAGTTCCAAGGGCGAAAGGGCTCGTTTATTACTCAAGGAAATGATTCAAATCATTCTTCAGGCTTCTCACAGTGAAGAAAGAGAACTGGAAGTCTTCAATTTTCACCCACCCACCTACAGCCCAGAGTTCAGTGGCTGGAGAAGTCTGGATGACACAGGGGGCTGGAGTTTGTTCTGCTCTGCTTAACCCCAAAGGGATACCAAGGCCACAGTGGAGCTCTCCATTTTTCCTACTGGTGTTTCCTACTGGTTGAACTGGGAGGAAGGCAGGAACTGTCAGCCAGCAGAGCTGTGTCCTGCTCTGGAGATGTGTCCCCCACATCTACAAGACTCTGTGAGGGCAAGGAAAGAAAGGGAAAACTTCCCAAGGTTTTGTTGGAGGGCACTGCTACGGTACAGGAAGAAGCACAAGCACAGCTTCTGTGACTGTCTGCATCCACCCTCTGGAGTCCACTGAAGGCAACCTTGATGCGAGGGGGGAATTGACTCCCCTTCACTGGGCCCACCTGTCACCTGTTGGGTTTTGCTCCTCTCCTCTGCTTCACATATTCCAAAGGCAAAGTCACAGCCCCGAGGGTTGATGTTCTCTACCCCTCAGAGCACATTGCTGCCAAAGGAAGAGGTTGACCACCTCAGTTTCAATTTTCTCCCTCGCAAGCCTCAACCTGGCATCCTTTGTGAACTGCTGCTGTAGCTGGTCTAGCAGGAGAGTAAAAAAAATGTAGAGAAAGCAGTGGGAGCAAAGGGCTTCTGCCTTCCTTGGCTGTACTTTGTTAGGAATACAGGAGGTTATGGTGGAGAAAAAGCAATTCCTTCATCCCAGACGTGATGGAAAGGGGGGAGGTGAAAGCAGCAGAGGTTTTCTCTGAGCCTGGCTCGGCCCTGAGTCCCAGGAGGTGCCCAGGAGTTCCTCAGTGGGCAGTGAAGATGCCGTGGAACCCGTAAGGCATTGGCACCCCGACTTCTGCTCGCCCCAGTTCCCGGAAGGTCTCTGCATCCAGGACGAGCAGGAAAGCACTTTGGTTCTGCAGGAGGAGGAGAAAGGCAGAGTGAGCATCCAGGCTGATCTTGGCACTGTGTTGGCACACAAAGGCACACAGCAGGCCATGCAGACCAAACCTGCAGGGCAGGAGCACTGAGACTCCCAGAACTCCTCCTGCCTGGCACAGCCAGGCACTCTGGGGAGCAGGGGACTACCTGCCAGGGAGCCTCAAACTCACTCTGGAGGTTTAAAAAGTGAATTGATGCTGTGTGACTTTGACAAACTACTGCCAGCAAGTTACCTCAGTGGGGGAGACCACCACAGACAAGATGACTCCGCTGTCCTCTGCCGTGGCGTTTGGCACTGGCACAAACACAGGCTCTGATGGGTAGCACCCCTCCTCCTGCCAGATCTAGCAAGCACAGGAACATATGGATGAGTTTCAGGGACATATGGATGAGTTTCATGTCATTAATACTTGTCTGCTACAGTGAGCAGAGTTACAAGTGCTCCCCACAAAGGCACCTGGAAATACTGTGTTCCAAGAAACTTAGAGTTCAACCTTTTAATTATTTTTTTTTTCATTCCAGCAGTGTGATGGTGCCATCCTCTCCCGTTTGGTGACTGTGCCACCTTCATAAGGCACCAGGTGAGGGATGAAATTGGGAATCTCATCCCAGGCCCATCTGGGCAAAGCCCTCAAGCCCCCAGTAAATGACACCGCTTCAAATCCAGTTCAGTGGAAGGACTTGATGAGCTGACTTCGCCTCACCTTGAAATTCTTGGTCTCCAGATCAACCTTGATCAAGGAATCTCCCACCAAGTGCCCAAATCCACAGCCGTAGAAGTAGCGGTACCTCCTGCCGTTGTACCCAGCGTAATTGATCTGGGGGAACTCCAGGCCCCCAACTTTCTCAAAGCCCTCAGGATGGAGATTTTCGTGTGTGCACCAGACCTGGGAGCAACGTGCAGAAATGACAGCAGGGTTGGCTCAGCCTGGACAGGGCAGCAGAGCTGACTGCCCCCGCCAACCACTGCACAAGCAGAAGTGGTTGAAGCTCTGAGGCACAGGGCAGGAGCTGCAGCACAAATGCATTTCTGGCTTGATACACACCTTGCCATCAGCACCTTTCACAGCCTTTGCCTGGGTAAAAGGCAGTGGGTTCAGGTTTTTCCCCACGGGTGTGTCCGAATCCACGTCCAGAGGGAGAACAAAGCGGCGAGGGAAAGCTCTGGGAATGGAGTCATAAACCTGGAACAGAGCCAGAACGTGATGGTGATGGAGAGAGGACAGACACTTCAACCTAAATGCACTTTTGGGGAAGTGTTCTGAAGTTTTAGACACCCCTGAATTATTCTTCCTCTTCTTTTCCTTGTGTGTTTGACCAAGTTCTGGTAAGGTAAAACACATAATGGAAAGAAGAAGTTCCCTGCACGTTCCTGTAATTTACAGCAGAAACCAAACCCACAAGAATTAAAAGGGTCAGCATTGCTCTCACAGCAATTAATACTGAGTTGGGTATGCAAATCAGCCCATTATCTCCAGATGCAGCAGTGGCACAGACACTGCACTATGATTTATTTAGTTACAACAGGCTAATGTTGCTCTCCATCACTCCGTGGAGAAGCAGGGGAGCACGGTGCCTTCAGTGCCTGAAGCCACCCTGCAGGATTCCCTCTTCCACGCTCAGGTACACATGGATTCATGGCTGGAAGTCCAGGGAATGATGATGGATTTACCTGGGGAGCAACGTGCAGCCCCCAGTGTGGCAGACACCCAGCACATTGAGAGGGAGAATTCCACCACTGCCACCAAAGTCTGCTCAAGACAAGTTTACAACCCAGATAAATGAAAGAGATAAGGGCCCTATTTTGGTGTCTTTCAGTTACTTCAATCTGCAACTCACCAGTTCAGCTGTGAAACTTCACTTTAATCACGTGTTAATCCTGAAACCCTGTTTTCAAAACTTTTCTGGTTCACGTAACCAGGCTGAGGAACTCTGCCAGACAAAATAGCCTGCCAGGGTTAGTGAGCCAGCAAATTTGGGGAAAGGAGACAAGCCAAGCCCAGACATTCCTGAGGCTTTTGATGCAGTGAAGTTTGAGATTCTGTTCTGAAATGACCCCTCTGTGTGGGTGTGGGTGAAGTGTGGTGGTGATGCCACTTGTCACTGGAAGAATGTGGGTGTTGGAAACACAGGCCCAGTGTTGACACCAGGACACTTCCAGCCACATCAAATTCCACCTGGGTTCTGCTCAGAGAAGGACAAAAGAAAAGCTGGGATGAACACTCTGCCTGACTTGAATAGGCTCTAAAAACACTTGAAAAAACCCAGAATAAATGCCAGAAGGAAGTGGAACCCGATGGGACAAAGCTGTGCTCCTTTCAGGTCGGAGCTGAGTTGGTTCTAGACAGCTCAGGACACAGACAGAGGAAGTTCAGCCCTGTCTGGACATGCAGCAGCCCTCTCAGCACGCTGGGTTTCCAACAGCCACATCTGCAGGGCAAGAAACTGAAAGCACCCCCACTTTTCCCATGTGTGACCTATGCAAAATAATGCCCCTCACACGTCCTGAAACGGGGCTTTTCACAGAGCTGGACACAATAAATAATTATTTGAATGTGCTGTTGTGAGGTGACTGTGGGGAACAGTGTAGGGGTTTCCGTGGTATTTGTGTTTCTGTGATTTTCATAAAAACTGCTCCTTTTCTGTGAAGTAATGCCTTCAAGAACAGGGTTCCTTTTTCCATTTAGAAGTCATGCTACAACCTATTTTGCATAATTTCTTGGGGGAAAATTGTATTACGCAAGGATAAGGAAAATGAATGTCATTAAAACTGAGCTTTTAAAACAGAAATAAATTCTGCCAGGCTATGGAGCTCTGTGTCACACACAGAGCTGGAAGGGTTTCAAGGACATGCTCCACGGAGAGAGATTTAAAAGGAGAGAAAGCATCAAGAGATGGCAATTTCACTTTTTATGGAGTTGTGGTCTTGTCCCCACGGCGATCTCCATTCTACCCACCTGAGCTTTGCTGCAGGGAAGCAACTCCTGCAGCAGACGCTGGGCGAGCAAAGGGCAGGGATCTCACCTGGTCCAGCCCTTCCCCACTCCTCCTGAGGTTCTGCAGCGTGTACAGGGGCAGGGATCTCACCTGATCCAGCCCCTCCCCACTCCTCCTGAGGTTCTGCAGCGTGTACAGGGGCAGGGATCTCACCTGGTCCAGCCCTTCCCCACTCCTCCTCAGGTTCTGCAGTGTGTACAGGGGCAGGGATCTCACCTGGTCCAGCCCTTCCCCACTCCTCCTGAGGTTCTGCAGCGTGTACAGGGCCAGGCTGGTGCCCTCGTCCTGGCAGCACAGGTCCAGCACCACGCAGCCCTGCTCCTCGAAGGCGTTGATCTGGTGGAAGGTCACGAAGGGCTTGGAGCACCACTGCCCCGGCAGCACCTGCAGGGACCACGGGACACCTGTCTGGGTCTCATGCGGGTTTTCTCCTAGAGGCTGCGGCTGATTTTCTCAGCTGCAGGAATGTTCAAGCGATAATTTTTCTCAAAACAATTTCTGAAGAAAGAATTCAAACAAGTCTGCACAGCTGGCATTTGTTATCTTGTTCACATGTAGAGAAGAGTTCATTTTAATTAGCCAGTCGTGGTGATGGTGTGTTAATCAAGAACCAATTAGGTCCAGCTCTGTCCTTTCACTCTATAAAAGAGACTCCATTTGTTTTAATAAATGAGTATTCAACCTTCTACATGGTGAAGATCATCTCGGTCTTTTCGTGTCCAACAGTGACACAGCTGCACCTCCTCTGCAGAGCTCCCAGCCTGCCCTCACTGAGCTCTGTCCTCTCTGCCCCCCATTTCAACCCCTCTCATTGCTCAGGGTTTGCCTTCTGTCCTCGTGTTACCACAGAAGGGCTGCTTTAAGCCAGTAAGGAGCAAAACCAGAAGAAGAAAACCCCAAATATCCAGCAGCCCCTTGCTGTGCATCTGCCCTCTTGACCTTTTTACACCCTGTGGTACCTGGGACCGGCACTGCAGTCCCTGTGCTGAAGTCTCGTGAACTCCAAACCTGCTTCTTTCTGCCTGTCCTTTTAGGGCTGGCAAAGAAATGAATGAACAGGGAGGAAAATGCCCACAGAAATCCCATTTTTAACAAATCGACACCCCTGCTTTAAAGCCTTTACTGCAGTAACTTCTGGATTCATCCTTAAACTCCCCATGGCTGCTATGTAGCACTTTGGGGATGTAAAGTTCCAGATCAGCTCCTGCAGGGGCCAAAGACCCCCTCACCTCCCCGGTGTGCTTGTTCACCACGTGGAAGTAGGTGTTGTGCTGAGGCTCCCAGCTTATCCCATCACAAATGGTCTTCCCACAGAGCTTGGAGGTGATGATCTTCAACAGGTTCAGCCTGAGGGGTTGCTCGATGAAAACGATGTAGTTTTCAGTCATTCCTGAGGAGAGAAGGAAGGAAGATCGACCAAACATGAGGCAAGAAAACATCTCAAGGGCAGAGGGGACTGGACAGCCCTTTCTGCAGCCCCAAATTCCCTGGGTTCGGGGCGGGATCTTACCAAAGCTGTGGTAGTAGGACGGCTTTGCCCTGTCCATGGGAGGGATGGAGCACAGCACCTTGGCTCCCTCCAACGTGTCCCCGTGGCCTGACTCCTGTGGGGGCACCCTGATGATGTTGTAGCTGGATCCTGGAAAGGGGAAAAGGTGGTCAAACCAAACTCAGGCTCTGCTCCTTCCTGTGCCCCAGGAATGCTTGGAAGCACCTCTCCTAAACCGAGCAGAAACCCAACAGGCAGTAAAACATTCTACAGAGGATTTATCTGCCAAAAGAAAAACAGAAAAAAGGAAGCTTGAAAGGAAGTAGAAGGATCTTCTCAGTCTGGGAGAATGCCAGCTCTGCCTGCAGTGCTCTCCTAAAATAACAGGGGCAGGATGAAAACCAAGCTCACAGGAAATGAAAACTCTGAGCCTTGGTGATGCTCATTTAATAACCTGAGCATATGAGCAGGAAAGGATGGCACTTTTGAATAATAATCACCTGGAGTTTGGTGTGTCCAGCTGAAAAAAGCATGTGGTACAGAGCTGGACTTTGCTGAGGCCAAAAGGAAAAGAAAGCAGCAAGAATGAAAAATGGTCAAAACTGGGAAAATGTGGAGCTGGCCTGAGGGATCACAATAAAGGGCAGTGGCTGTTTTCAGAGGCCTCTGGAATAGAAGGATCTCACGCAGCTGACAGGGACTGATAGCTCTGAGCAGCCATGTGGATGGAACAGGATCCTATCAAGATGCTCAGAGTTCTCAGAAGAAGAAAAATATCCCATAAAATTCAGCGTTGCTGTAAGATAGCCAAGTGACCAGAATAAATTCTATCTCCTCTCCTGCAAAAACCCTTATGGTGCTCATCAAAAGCACTGTGAAATTACTGCAAGTGAAAAACATGTGACTAATCGTTCAATTTCTTCAGATGAGGCTTCAGCAGTGTCTGGGACTTAAAAAAAATTATTCTCCTGTTTTCAGGCAAAGCTTGGGAGAGGAAGAGGAGAATTTGCTGGACATTCACAGGCCAAAGTCAGAGGGATCTAAAACTAAATCCTGAGAGGAGGCAGTTCTATGGGCCAGACTGCCATTGACATTTTCACTCAGAAACAGCCACTTCCAGGTCTCTTTGGGTGTTTCTTCAACAGCTGCTCCTCGAAGCAGCAGCAGGAGCTATCCTGCACAGCCTGCCCCAAACCCAGGCTGGCCGTGCCCCCCTTACCGTGCCTCCCATAGGAATTGCCCATGTTGTAGGTTGTGCCATCAGCCTCGTAGTGGGGATGGGCTGTGGCCCCGTTCACTGCAATGAACTTGCTCCAGTCCACCTGCAAATGCCAAAGGTTTTCAGTCAGTGCAGAACTTTCTGAAAGGTCGGTTTTGTGGAAGCCTGAGGAAGAAGGGCAGATTTTATTCACTATTAATAATGTGGGATGTGGACTCCAGCCTTCGTTCTGCCTGCAGTCTTCCTGAAATCCTTGATAATAAGGATATTTCTCTATCAGTAAAGCAGGACTAATAGCAGTAGACATTCCTTGGAAGGCACAGATGTTCCTTAGGGTACAAGTGCTGACACAGTGGGAATGTTGCCCATAATAAGCACAGGCAGATGTGCAAAGGGACAGTCACTGCCCCAAAAAATCACCACCAGTTTTGTGACTGGAAGCTCAGAAAACCAGGTCCTATTAAGGCATCTCAACCTGGGGAGTTTAAACGTGAAATCATCCCTTCCATTTCTTCACTTAGCCAAAAAAATACCAGCCTGCATCTAAAAAAACAGCTTGAGGGGATTTTTTTTCGTTTTACGACAAGATGGTTCAACAGAGCTGAACCTAAAAATCCCCATGTGCCTTTCCATGGCTGCATTCTGGTTCACAGACAGATCAGCTGGCAAAGCACCCCGGATCCCTCAGTGGCTGTGCCTTGTGCACACTTTACTCATGACTCACTACTGACCCTGCAGGGAGGGACTCCTGCAGCGGCTCCCTCAAGGCCTGAGGGATGCTCAGAGCTGGCATTTTTTGGTGTCAAACAGGCCCAGCAGTAAATACTGATTTAGGAAGGGCAGAATCCTCCGCTGTCCAGCCCAAATCCCCTCTACGGGGGCAGGCAGGGGGGACATGCAGCTTATGCTGTCCTGTCACAGGTCACCTTCTTCTGTCACATCCTGGGAGAGGACGCACAGGACACAGGGAAAAACTTCTCTGATGTTTTGGTCATTTCCTAGCAGGGGGGAGAAAATCAAGTGGCAGCTGAGCCACCCCTTTGAAACAAAGGGTTTGATCAAGGGCAGCGTTGGAGTGTGCAAAGCTTGAGGTGTAAAAAGCAGATAAAGGGAATTGATCTGAAAGCAAAGCACCAGGGAAAAGGCAGACGTGAGATCAGCAATGCTCACTTTTTCTTGTACACAGGAAAAAGTTGTTTCCTGTTCTGCTGAGAGGTGCAGACAAGCCCAGGCAAGCAGGGAGAGCAGAGGAGAAATGCCAGCTGTGCCCAGCCGGGCAGTGAGGGCACCTCCACCCCTGGGAGCTGCCTTGCTGCTGCACAGGTTGTTCAGGGACTCAACAGACAAACCCCTTTGGATTTGGACCTCCCCTTGATCCAGCAAGCTGTGGTTCTGCACCGTCTGTACCCCAGCTCCCTTTCCCCACCTGCCCACACCTTTTCCTTCGTTTCCAGCGTCTCTGGGTCCACCTTGTGCATGAAGATGTTCTCGTTGCTGACGTAGTAATCCCCTCTGTACAGCACATAGTTCACACTGCAGTTGTCGCTGGGCTCTGAAACAGAAATCCCGGAGTTGTGCACAGCTCTGTGCAGCTCATGTCACATTATGGCAAGTTAGACGTGTTTAAACAAATAAACCCATTTGCAGTGACATTAATCCCTGCGTGATTGATTGGAAATATCTGGCTAATCTACAAAGGGAAACTGTGCAGGTGAAGCTGGGTTACAGGGGCAAGGACAGGGATGGAAATCACTGCTGGAGCTGGCAAAGGCAGGTGGGGGATGTGGATAGGTCTGGAATGTCTTGAGGGAGCTGGGGTGGGGATTTGGGGGAGTGTCACCACGAGTGGAGGTGTGAGCACCTCGGGAAAGGACAGAGGACATGGCAGCAGGGGAGAGGAGAACCAGAGGATGGTCACAGCCTGAGCAACAAGCTGCAAACTTCAGGCCTGCGCTGCTTTTAGTGGGGAACACTTTGCTTGCATTTAAGCCTCTTTCTTCCCTGACGTACACAGAATCCTAAAGGTCCTGGAACTTCCATTCCTGTGCAGCGCCATCCCTCACCCTACTCAATAATCTCCTGCCCCTTAGTCCAGGAAGGGAGGGATTAGCCCATTTACCCTACAAGCTTAGCAAGGCAAGGTGTGTTAAGGGCAAAGCTGTGTCTCAGGTAGAACACCAGGGTGTAATGCTCATTATCAGCGCTGCACAGGATGTTCTCTCGGGGAGAGCTTTCTTTGGGAAATTTGCAAAAAGATCCAAGATTGAGCGAGCGGAAGTGGCACTAAAACATTAAACTCTGCCTCCCGCAGCTGAGGCTGACACCAATTTGCATCATTTTGGCGTTTGGGTCACATTTTAAGAAAAAACACGGGCTCGCAGAAAGTCTGTCAGACTTCCTCACCCCTCCCTTTCCACCTAACCACAAGTTCCTCCGAGCAAATCTCAGAAGGCTTCTCGTGTCTTACAGCACCGCTCTTACGTGGCGGCTCGAAGCGGGACAGGAAGCGCCCGAAGACGCTCTTGCACGGGTCTGGCACGGCCAAGGTGCCGAACTCCGAGGCCACGATGCGGCTGTGCTGCCTGTTCCTCAGGTAGGAGCTGCTCTGCAGGAACCTGCTCCTGTAGGTCACCGTGCCCTGGGCCAGCTGGAACTGGTGCAGCAGGGCCATGCCATCAAACCAGTGGTTAAACCTTCCCGGAGAGAGAAAAAAGAGATTAGGGAGAGCTGGGCATTGTGTGATGCTCCGTAGTATTCTCTTTTCGGTTTACTGATGTTTGTCAAAGCTGACTCCCAGATGCCCTGAACTATTAACCAGGCACAGCTTTGTTTGGGAAAACAAAACAGAACAAGACAAAGCAAAAAACCAAACCAAACCAAGTGTATTCGCAGCTGTGGGCTGTCATGTCTGAAAACACTGTGTGTAAGGTTTTTTGGAAATAATCCATACAGGTAAACCACCCTCTCCCGCACAGGAAATAGAGTTTGTGCTGTACTGTACAACAATACAAATTATTACTGTAAACCTAGAGGCCTTTAGCCCTCAGCTCCTTGCAGGATGTTATTGTCTCCAAACCAAGGAATCTGTGGGACTCCCAGAACACCTGATGGTCTCACTCTGGGAATATGAGAAGGAGCTCAGCTTTGGGCAGTTGCTGCCATCAGCTGAATTGTCAGTTACTAGAGTTGGCACTTTCCAAGCCACAGGGAGTAAGTGCCTTCTGGGAATATTGGAATGTATTATTTTGAAAACTGTGTGGATATGCTTCTAAAGCAGCTCACACCATTTGAAGTAACCAACTCTCCAAGTTCCTGCCCTGCATTTCAGAGTGCTCAGGGATGGATTTTGGTTCAGGACAGAGGACCAAGGCTGGGGATGTTTTATTCTCCATCCCACCACGGTGAGTGGGTGAGAGCCTCTCTGACTCAGCTTCTCCAGCCTGGGTGACTTCACCATTCAGCTCCTCTCTGCAGGAAATGGGAGCTCCCAAACGCAGGAGCAAGTGCTCTCAAAACAGTGACACTGATATTTCTTCCTTCCCTTATGTAAAAAGAAACTAAAAAATGCTCTAAATGGTGATGAGGGGGCTCCCCTTTAGGTTTAGGTAGAATTCGGGCCAGAATAATTTAAAAATTCATTGAAATTGATTAATTGAGGCTTACTTGTCATTGCCAAACTCGAACTTGCCAGGGCCATTCCTCAGCAGATTTCCATTAATCCACTTGGGAATATGTCCTTTGATCTTGGCTGGGATGGGCTCGGGGGTCTCCTCCACACTCTGCACTAATGGTGAGATGCATTGCAGCCCCCTGGGTCTGTAGCAGAGGATTTTCTCCTCAGATGGGCTGGGCAGGTAATTCTTGAAACCTGCAAAGAGAGCAGGGAGAACAAAAAGCAGGGAATTGAGATTTTCACTGGAATAAAGTGAAAAATGCCAGATCTCGAGACTGGATGTCAGCGAGAAGAGCATTCAGCATCTGCAAGCAGCCAAGTTGTGGTGGATACTCAAAGCCACAAAGCCCAACGTACCCACAGGGAGCTGAAAACCCTGTGGATTTCACTCTGCTCTAGTTAATCCACAAGAGACACCAGTTCTGCAGCCCAAAGGAGGTAACAGAATATAGGATGATAGAAAAGATAATAACTTCTAATCAAAGAAATGTATATTTGGATTGAATTTCATAAATAACTGAGAAAATAAAATAACTGCGATCCTAAAAAAATGGAAGAACACAAATGAAACTGAGCCGAAATTTACAAGATTTACAAGTTTTATTTGGCAGGGAAACAAGCAGAGAAGGATAATTTCTGATGAAGCCTCTGGTTTGACTGCAATAACCCCTTCTTAGTCCCAGCTGGAGAACAAAAGCCCCAGGAGGGCATGAAGTGATTGGAATGCTGTGAGCTCCCAGTGATGTCAGTGATTGGCTCGCACAGCCTGGTTTGCAAAGCCTCATCAACACAAGGATTGTTTTAGCAATCCATTTAGCTGCAGAGGTGGATTTACCCAGGGGTGCCTCCCTGCCCGGGCTGGCACCTGCCCATCCTGCCCTCAGTGCAGCCACTCTGCTGCTCTCCCCGAGAGCACGGAGAGCAGAACCAGCCTGCAGCTGCTGAGCATGGAGGTGGGAGTGAAATACTGCTCAAAAGGGCATGTGGCAGGCAGAACTCCATCACCCAGGGCTGGTGCAGACACCACACACTGAGTGAGTCCAGGCTGCTACTGAAATCACTCGGATTTTTTGCTCTTTCACCACCGCTGCTTCTGGCCTACACCCCTGGATCCAGGTGAGCGAGTAGGTGCTGCCCAATTTCCCTCCTCTGAAACCCTTTGCTCAACATCTCCAGAGGAAACTCATTATTTCAGCTGGAATATCTGCAAAAGCTGGCAAACAGAATTCTTCTGAGTTTGTTTCACTGCACAAAAACATCCACAGGTTGGGTGTTACGATTGCAGGAAGGTAAAAGGCAAGATTCCAATGTAGCTCTCCAATCTGCCAATCCCCAATTCCTCCTTTAGATCTCTGAAGTGTTTGCAGAAATGCAGATTTGGATGAGAGGAACACATTCGTAAGGAGATATTTTGCACCCAAGCAGAAACAAAGCTGGCATGACTCAGGGTGGCACTACATCAGAACTTCCTGGAGAGCACTGTAAATGGAAATTTTTCAAAGATACATTCCACAAAAAAGCTGGACCAGGGCTGGAAAAAACCTCCTGAGTCCACCCCTCCCAACTGCTGTCCCAGAAATTCTTCTAGAAGAACTCTGTCTTAAAAATTATTATGTCTACAGGCACTTATTCCCTCTCTGGACAACTGCTCCTTGTCCAGATGATCAGGAAAATGCTTTGAATTTACCAAAGGATATTATTCTTGTTTTCCTGGCAGCTCTGGTGTGTGCTTTTGATAGTTTTCCCTTCCTTGTGTTGTATTTAGGGTGAAGAATCATATCACTTCCTAAGCTCTAAGCTAAGTAAGCCAAGTTCTTTTTGTTTTCCTTGTCCTGTGATAACCATTCACGTGATCATCTCAGTAATCCTTCCTGAAATCTGATCTAGTTAGAACTCATCTCCTTAGAACTCATTCCAAGGCATCCCCTACAAAGTGGAGTTTCAATACAATGGACTATAAACAACAAGAATATTGAAGGGAATGCCCCACATCCAGGCCAGAGAGGGGGAAAGAAGCACAGCAAGAGGATGGATTATTTTTTTTTTCTTCTGGGCTTCACTCAGATGAGCTGAAGATCCTGGCAGAAATGATTGCAAAATGGGAGCATATCCCATCACCCAGATGAGCCAAAACAGAAGCTTTCAGAAATAAGACAAGTCATTGCAGACAATTCTGAATAGCCAGGAGGAGGGAACGCGTGCAAGAAGAAGAAGAAGAGAAAAAGCTATATATCTTCCCTATTAAACAGAAACAGATTTGAATAATAACTGTTATCCTTAACATATCTTTGGATGCACTGAGGACATAGGATGCAGAAAACTCCCCCTCAAAACAGTGTTTCTGAGTAATTGCAAAAAATTGTTTCACCTTCAGGGGAAAGAAAGCTTAATCGTAAATTAAAACTTTTTGTGACATCCAGCTCCCTGAGAAGGCACTAATCTCTCTCTAAAGAAGGCAGAAGACAGACTGGTTTTTAATATTAAATGATTTGTAAATAAAATGACTCCTCCTGTTCTGGCCACGCTCTGAGATGGAAGAACTTGAATCCACAATTAAAGCCCTACCGTCCCAGCGGGGCTCTCTCTGTGTGCTTGAACATCTGAAAATCAGCACAAGATCACAACCTGCCCTCTCGGAAGCCTCATTTCTCCACCACAATTTCCATCCTACCTCAGATTTTTAAAAACAGGCTTAAGGTCTTTGGCATATCCGAGCAGAGGCAGTGCCAAACACGGAGCTCTAATTTTCCTCCAGTCTCTTCTAAACACAGCAGGCAATCACTGCAGAGCTATCCTGGGTGGCCCTTTGTTCAGCTCCTGTTTCCCTGCACAGTGTGCCATGATTCCACTGCCCAGCACAAACCGGCAGCCCAGCATTCATCACTTATTGACTGTTTATATCCAGAAATGGTGGGATGAAGGAGCAGGCTCTTGAAGAGAAAGCTGCTGTGGGCGCAGCCACCATGAATCAGACATTAAATTGTACTTCAGCACCAGTGGGTGGGACATGAAGTCTGGAATGGTGGATGGCAGAACCATGGGAGACATTTGCTAACACTGGGATCACGTTGAAGATCACATGGAAGCCATTTTGATTTTAACCTACAGGTTCAAAGCCAAGGCTCAGGAACCACCTCTCCACGCACAGTCCAATTGTTTCGCTCAGAAGGACATCCAGAATTAAGGGCAAAATTTAGCAAATAGAATGCTCATTATATTCCTCAAGTAGGGAGAGTGAGGCAAGAATTCTGTTTTGCCTGAGGATCATTCAAACTGGGAATGATCCTCTGGCACGGGCTGCGTTTTGTTCCCTAGAAGACACAGACTGGCACCACACCGAAGCAAAGCCGTTTTCCCCGACCCCAGCCCGAACTGGAGCTGTGGATCTGTGCCCTCCAGACTCCAGCCTTCCCCAGGGCTGGAGCTCTGAGCTCCCACCGGGATTTCCGAAGGGAAGGTGCAGCACTTGCCTTGGGAGTGCCGGGAAGCGCCCGTGCTGGGCTCCTTGTTCCGTGCAGCTGCTTGGTTCCCCATGGCCAGGGGCTCAGGCACCCACTTCCTCGCTACCAGCCAGAGGAGCAAAGGAAAACAGAAAAAAACGACAGAAAACACAGGAAAAAAAATAATTGGAAGAAAAGAGCAGGGGAAAGCTCAAAGGGAGGAAAGGAGAACGGCAACAGTGAACTCCAGCACACGAAATAGCTGTTGATTTCCCAGCAGAAACAGAGTCTACACTGTGGGGTCTTCTGGTGGCACAAGGCAGATTTGAGATTTTTTTAGCTCTTTGGATACCTCAGAAGCAACGCTTTGAATTTAAAAGGCACAAAACCACAACTTCCATCAAAAAGTGGAAATTCTCGTGAGGTCGGCCGAGATTTTTATTGGTTCCTAATTTCTGAAAACAGGCAAACAAATAAGTAAAGCAAAACAAAACAAAGAAGCAAAAAACCCCAACAAAAAGCAGCTCAAGCTGTGCAATGATGACACAAAGTGCAGAGTCGGGCTGGGACACAAAATCCTTCGGGGCAGTTCACCATTTTCACGTTCAGGTTAAAGGCTCGGCAAGGACGAGGCTCCAAAGAACCCTCTCCCTGCCCACTTCCAGCTGGCTTCCCCGCACAGAGAATCTGCTGTGTGCTGCTCTCCCAGCTCTAGACCATCTGCACTGCTGTAATCCTTGCCTCTGCCGTTCCTCTATTCGACAAATAACAGACATTTTCTGCCATCTAACAAAGGCTTCAAATCGCTCCGTTGCGGATTTCTGACAATAGGAATTGTTCTCCCGACCCGTATCAGCAGCAGCTGCAGCAGCAGCTCCTTTCCGAGGGGACGGGATGAAAGGGATAATGCGTTGTTTTTAGCGCATTTTACCTGGAATGAATTGCATCAAAGAGCAGAGGAAACGCAGCAGGTGAGCGAGCAGGAGGCTGGCGGCGGACAAAAGGATTTTGGCGAACATATTCCGGCGGGCAGAAGGCATCGGCTCGGAGCGGCCGGGCGGAGGTAGCGGTGCCAGGGCAGCGAGCAGGAGGCAGTGATGGTCGGGAGAGGTGAGCGCTGCCTCTCATCATCCTTTCACAATAAGAGCCGAGCCCGCGGCAGCGCCGTGCCCGCGCTGCCCGCGCCGCGCTCCGCGGGCCGCGGCGGCTCCTGCCGCCCAACGCTCCGTGCGCCTGGGCCAGCTGAGCTGCGACTGCCAGGGCACTGCCGCGCCTGGAAAAAATGCTCCAGCGCTCTGTGCTAGCCGGAGAGACGGCGAGACAGGCAAGAATAGGATGTGGATCTGCGTATCAGCGCAGCCAGGCTTCCAGGTAATTCCTTCAGAAATTCCCGTCACCACGCCTTGGTGTTCACCTCCCAAAAATAGTTGGGATGCAAAATGCTTTTGTTTCAAAACCTGAGGAGCCATTTAGCATCTTAATGAATCTCAAGGTTTCGGGAGTATTGGTTGCCACGCCAGCTTCCCCCACGAAATCCAGCAGGATGGGCCGTGCTCTGCTGTTCCCAGCTGAGCTGGACCTAGAACAGACGCTTCCCTTCGGGATGGGAGAAGCGAGCTGCCAGCGCTTTGGAATTGTGATGAAACATTTATTTCATGTCATTAAGCAGCTCTTAAAAGCTGCGCTGTGCCTGGAGAGGGAGCAGGGCAGCCGGCACAGCACTCCAGGGACCCCATTCCACAGATTAGTTCTCATCCGAAACCTGCTGTGAATTAAGCTGAATTCTTCCTGTCCCTCCTGCATTTCTAGAACTCCTCTCTTATTATGCCCTCCCTTGAGTTGTGCTTTCTCTCAACAAACCCAACTTCTTCAACTTTTTCCCACAGATCATCTTTTCTCAGTTCTTTATTATTTCTGGAGATCTTGACTTCCACTCAACCCTTCATCTTCTTGAGATTACAACGAATTTTTAATGTATGTTATTGATGCATTTGTGACTTCTAGTTTGCTGCTCTTTAAAAATAGATTATATCCTCTGAAGTCCTTTTTCTAAATCATTTGGGATAATGTGGAATAAGCAAAGCTAGAAGCAGATCACTACACAGTATCACACAGGCTGATCTATGAGGAAAACAGAGTATGCATTGACTTTTTAACTCATTTGTTTGCCCCTACTCACTGATTGCTCTTATTTTCTGTATCATCATACACGATGGTGTCAATGACCTTGCACCAAGCTGTACCCACTGGTAATTTTTTCATATTAAGCCAGCTATTGTCATAAAGGATATTTTTTTAAATTTTATTGTTATCCACATCATAGTTAAGAAATTTCCTCCAGACCTTCTCCAGGATGGGATTGCTCTCATAGGCTGACTGAGCTATGGATCTTTGCCCTCCTTTTTTTTCCAACTGTTCCTTGATGATGCAAAATGCACTCTCTGTTCTTTTCCAGAACCTTCAAAGACAATTCAAAGGTCAAACATCCTACCATTAGCAAAACTGAATTTTGATTAGTCCTGGACAGAATGTCCTGAGCCTAAAACACCTCTATTCCCTACTAGATTTGTTTATTTTTCTATTCTAACCCACATTTATGCTAAAAGGCAGTTTCATTATAATTAACAGTCAAAATCAGCCTTTTCTCAGGAAAGAATTCTCATCACTGATAATCTAAACTCTCTGCATTATCTGTTATTTCCCATTTTTAGCTTTTAGATAATAAAAGAGCAACGAGAGGAACTGAGTTTTTCATCACTTACACTTTCCAGCCTGTGAAGAAATTCACGGCAAGCCCAGAAATGCAAAGGCTCAGTGTCAAGATCCCCTCAACTCCAAGAGGGTCAGAACTTCGTCTAAGATGCTTCCAGATTTTAAGAAAAATCCATTTATATGCTGTTACTGATCTGTCATCTTAGACGTTCTTGTTAATTTATAGGCTGGAGCTTAAACAAGGAGGGGAGAAGCTTAAAAGAAAACGTAGTTACCAGCAGAGCTTTGCAGATCAGATTTAGCAGCTTAAAGCCAATTAATTTTCTGTCCAAACCTGCTGCAGTAAAACTGGAAAGCGGATAGGGATGGGATGGGTGCCAGGTGGGTTTCATGAGGAGCTCACTCCTCAGGGACAGCAGGAAGGAGCCTTCAGTGTCAGATCAGAAGAGAAAACTTCTTTTGTTTCTCCCAATAAACACTGAAATCCATAAGAGGGGCAATCAGCGGCGTCATTCGTGGGGTGGAGGAGTTGTAGTCAAATAGGAAAGTGATAATTTTTTATTTTTTAATGATTTATAAAGAAAATAGTGTGTGATGAGTGTGTCCATATATTAAGATACTGAGTGGAACACTAAGGAGCAGCAGAAAAGTGCTCTGTATTTCTGGCCAGCACAATAACTATGGAAAGCTCCTGTTAACCAGGGAGAAATAAAGGTAGGATTAATATATTTCCATTGCTGAAATATTATTGAACTTCACAAGAGGAGAGGCTGACTTATTTTCAATGGATGTTTTAAACTTTCTGAACTCACCATTTCAAGCCTGAACTCTATAAAATAGATATTTAATTAATTTTACTTAGTTTATTTATTTTTATATATATATANATAAGCTCACCTAGGTTACTGTGGCCATACTCACTGACTTTACTTTCAATATTTCCTCAAATTCAAAATTCCTCTTATTATCCCAGAGATCTCACTCTATTAAATGTTATTTATTGGAATGACAACCAACTGTATAAGAAAGCGCTGTAAAAAAACAAGAGTCATCATTCTGAAAATATATCTTGGATTGAACTGCACTAAGCAGTCTTTCATTGTTTTAAAAAGTGGAGTTTACTCATTTTTGTTGGATTTTATGACGTTGTTAAATGGAGCAAACTGCTGCAACAGGAACACTTGATCCCCTAAGGGAAAATACTTACGAAATTATTGTACCTCACGATTTGCCCAAGCACAAACAGATAAAATGCAGTAGCAGGCAGATGTTCCTCAGTAATCAAATTTATGTAGCTTTTCTTCCTTATTCATAAATAACTCTGGGTAAATGACTGAGTTCAGGCTCTTGGCAGATGTCACTTTGAAACTTGGGGTTGCGTCATCACTACAGATGAACGTGGATTTTACAAACACCCAGCACAACATTTTAGAAACTGTCACTTCCTAAATCTTCTCTTTTTCTCCCACATTTCTGTGTATAAACAGAGAAGCTTGAGAATATCAGGGAAAAAGTAGGAGACTGCTAAATATGATGGCAGAGCAGTGGTGAGACTTTGGAAAGCCTTTAGATGCTAAAGATGCAGATAGGCACCTTATGGGATTTTCCAAAATTCCTAAGCGTGTAAGGCGCTTACACCATGCTTAGGCACTTTGAAAATCCTGCTAAGGACATATCTGCATCTTTAGGGATCTAAATCTCACCCTGCATGTCCAGTTCCTCTCGTTCTTTGCTTTAAATCATGTCGCTGTGACACGTAGCACATTCGGCTTTGAGCTCAGGAAAGGGGGAAAGGAGGGTGGATTAGGTCTGAGAGGATTGCAAGAGGAAATCACTGCACACTACTGGGGTAAAGATGGAAATATATCCTTTGCCAGCACTTCTCTTTATTACATAAGCCCCACGCTTTGTACAAGTGATCCTTTGCCCATTCCCTGTTTCATCTTTTTTTTTTTTAAACAGTCGAATGACAAGAAAGGGCTCAGTGTTCTCAGAAAAACTGAGTATCAGCAAACAACACTCATGTAGCCAAATAACAAAACAACACTACAATTCTAGATCACGTTAACATTATCTATTTATTTATTGGCATAACAGCAAAGCTTTGATTATATCAACATGGCCTTGAAATGTGACACATGTACCAGTATTAGAATGCATTTGAAATTAAGACTTCATACTTTCTCAAAGTTCTTTGTAGAACTCTCTTATTTCTAAGCTGATCTTTTCAACGTGTTTACATTCTGAGGCAAAATGGAAATAACATTGCAAGCACATTCTACTAAGATTTTAGCACAAAAACATTTTTTAAAGTAGAAAGGGGAAAAAAAATAAACATAACCAGAAAATTATTTCATGTTAACCAGAAAATGGTTAACATTAAATAATCTGAGGTAATTTTCCACTTACATGGTAAATTTCTATGTTTCACAGAAATGTCCTTTTTTTCTATGTTTAATGGGTTAACATGGCTTAATGTCTTAATCCCTTGAGTCACGGGATTTAAAACACTCGAAATTGTTTTTACTAACTACCACTACACGATGTATTTAAACACTCAGTAGCTGCTGAACTTGTTGGAAGTTTCCTGAACTGACAGAAATATTTACACAAGAAACAGACATCGCAACACTCGTCACAGTTTGTTTTCATCCACAGACACAACTTTGGCTCTGCATTTCTATAACAAGCTCCATTTAGCTTTGCAGACTATTGGCAATGACAGCGAATCTCTGTTTCAGCTTCTCCCTTTTCTGCTTTAAGTGGTTGTCTATGGCCCTGGCTTCTTTTAAGATCTCATCAAGCTCCTGGACATAAGAAAAATCCAACGCTGTTCTTGTACTTAAGTGAAGAAATCTGTAGTTAAAATCAATGCTAATGCCATTAACTTCCTCATTATTTTTATGTTTTTTCTTAAAAATGGGTTGTCTATCAATACCCAGTTTCTGCCCAAAATAATCCTGTTATAATTAAAACCAGCATTTTTCTTTCAAGATGTGTTTGACATTTTTCAGTGTTAATTTTCCTAAACTGCAGCCACCCATTCATCTTATCTAGAGAATTTTAAAATTGCTGTGCAAATAACACAAAGTTAACTTGCCTTATAATATCAGCATATTTTGATAACAAGTTATTAATTTCTTTGTTCGTCTCTGTTAAGAAAGAAAAAAAAAATTATTTAAACATTCAGATGAATCTCAACACGAAATTAGGTCATTCTATACTTACTTCCAGTACATTTAATACATCACCATTTAAAACCTTTTCCAGTGGTTCAGTCTTGGAAAGGGACTGCGAGTCCTCAGAAGGAGCCAAATCTGTTTTGTCAGACAAGTGAGGATTTTCTGAAGCTTCGTTCTAACAACAGAGCACATTAGGAAAAATACACGTTCTAGGATTTAAAGCAAGCTTTGCACAGAGTTTAGCTGAGAGAAAGAAGAGTTTTAAAAAGATTTGAGGGTGTTTTTGGAGAAAATGCAAGTGGGTTCACACTATCGTGAGCATCTTGGGGAGTGGGTGGGAAGTACCAGATTGGGATCTCTGTACATACACACTTCTTTATCTATATATATGCACATATTTATATATATCTATAGTGATACATGTAGTATATATATTTCCGGAAAAGCTGGTGTACTTCAGCAGCTCACACTCAAGAAGTTCTACACAAATATGGCCCAGTGCTTACCCAATTTTGTTGGGCTTCAAGCCCTCAGAAAAACTGCGGTTTCCCCACACTAAAAGGTCGTTCCTGTTCCCCTCAACCTCCCTAATTTGCCGCGGATCTCTGCGCCTTCAGTGCAGAGGAGGACATGGGATGGGGGGGTCCTCCCTCACACAGCACCGCTCACCTCCATCTTTTTGCTTTTATTTCTATTCTTATCTGCTTTTTGCGAGTTGCTCGCCATGGCTGCCTCACGAAAAGCACGCGGTGTTTGCTGAGCGGCCACGCTGGGGAGAATGTGTAAATAAAAACGTGTAAAACCTGCAGCTGGTTCTTCTGCAAGGGCGCTCCCTTCACGGGGGAGGCAGCTCCTCAGAGGGGCTGGAGACGGCGGGGGAATGGCGGGGCCGGCCTCAAATCGATATCCCAGGAGATCTATCCCTTTCTCATCCCTCCAGAGCCTAAGGGCACCGAGGCGTCCAGGAGGGACCCGCGGCTTCCCCTTCAGGCGGGCGAGCCCGGGGTGGGCAATGGCCGTGAGGGGCCGCGACAGTGGGGACAAGGGAAAAGGGGCGAGAAACAAGGGAAAAGGGCAACGGAAAAGGGCCGAGGGAGGAGAAACAAGGGGCAAGGGAAGGGAAACAAGGGACAGGCGCTCCCCTCAGGGCTGGCAGCACCCCCGGAGCCCGGGCTCGGTGGCACCGCCAGGAGCGGCCCGAGGTGCCCCTGAGGGCCGAGGGAGCGGCTCCGGCCGGGCGGTTCCGGTAATTAAAGCTTTCAACCGTTCCTCAAACCTTTCCCGTCAAATTTCACCTTCTAGGCGAAATCCTTGGAATGCGTTTCATGCTCGATGGATCTGCCTCAAAACACGAGCCAGAAATGAGTGCAATCTGAGAGACCAGGCACTAAAATGAGTAACAGCACTAAAATGAGTAAAAACACCGAGTAAAAACACTAAAATGCATAAAAACACTAAAATAAGTAACACTAAAATGAGTACCACCACCACCACAACACACGACTGCCAAGACCATTTTTTTTTCTCTCTCTCTCTCTCTAAAGAATAGAGAATAAAAGTGTATTTTCCCGAGGTTGTGTTTCACTTCTGTAGATGTCCACGGTATTTGGTTTCACCAAGAAATGACTGAGTCACCCTGCGGCTCCTTCACAAGAGGAACAAACAGGGCACAACAATTCAGGAGAGAACTTCCAGCATTCAAAGAGATTAAACACCACAGCAAGTCATTGCTTTTCTAAATCATGTCGTTGTTCCCTACAGTGAAATAAATAATCGCAAGATCTGAATTTATGTTAATGTTATGCTATGTGATTTACGTTATGACATGTTACTTTCCGATATGTGTTTTAAGTTATGGTACGCGATGTTATTTAAAGTTTGCCTCTGGGTTGGGGGTTTTTTTTCTTTTTTTTTTCCCTTTTCTTTCTTCTTCTTTCTATCATCTATTTTGAAGAGAAGAAAGGATTTGAATCTCACATACATACACCCCGCGGCTACTTTGCAAGAGGATTGAACAGGACACCACAATTCAGGAGAGAACTTTCATCATTCAGAGATTAAACATCACAGCAATTCACTGCTTTCCTAGATCATGTTGTTGTTGTTCACTACAGTGAAATCTGAATTTATGCTATGCTATATTATGTGATTTACGTTATGGTATGTTATTTTATGATATGTGATTTAAGTTATGGTATGTGATGCTATGTAAAGTTTGCTTCTGACTTTTTTTTTTTCTTTTTTTTTCTTTTCTTTCTTTTTCTCTCTATCATTTGTCTTGAAGAGAGGAATGGACCCGAATCTCACACGCATCATCCAAATAGAAAATAAAATTATCAGTATGAGAAATCAAACTGCTGAAAGAACAAGAACTACATACTTCCTCAAAGTAGAAACAACTTTTAATAAGCTGCCATGGCCCACTTAATTTAATTATCAAATATTTCATAGGTAATTATGGTATTCGCTTTACTATCTAAACATCTGTCTATATCTATCTCTTTACTTTTAAGAAACAGATATTATAGAAGGTTGTTAGGAAAATATTCCTGAGATGTTTACTTAATTGCATTATGGTAATAGGTTTTATTAATAGACCACCTGAAGTAAATCAGATTAAGCATCTGAATTTTCATTTCCATTATCTTACGGATATGATAGTCTATGAATAAAACTCAGACTAAAAGTAACATGAAAAGAAAATTATCTAAGGGAAGAGAGTTCACTCTTACTGGAGTTCCAGTTCCTTTAAAATTGGAGCAAAATTATCTAAGCCATTACTCTAAAAGTAGTTGCAGTTCCTCTAAGATGAGAGATCTTAAATTCCAGGAGAAATAAAATTTCAAACTGTACCACAAAAGCTATTGCATGAGTTAGATCTGGTCCTGAAAAATGCAAATATGTGCACAAAAGAGAAGGAAATGCCTTTTATTCAATCTGTTCAATGAACTAATTGAATTTTAAGGGTGACGTGATAGACCAAGTCCTCCTTCCTGATAGCTTTGAATGGAATATCAATAGGCCAAAAATATTAGTGCCAACAGCTAATAAAAATAATGAACTGAATGTATATTTAAATTTAAATGATAAATTATTAGTACAGCATTAATATTTGAAAAATATTTTTGGCTAAACCAGCCAAAATCCAGGGTTATTAGTAAAAGAGGCAGTGTTTTTATCTTTACCATTTCAAGTTAAAAGATGTGCTTTTAGCCTCAAAATCACCTCCTCATGTTTAGCATACAGATATTAAAGCACTCCCTATGAATTTTGTTTTTTTTTTTACCTCCAAGAGCAATAAAAGACATGAGAACAGCTGAGAGAATGTCTTGGGGACTTGGGTTTGACGTGTGGATTTGGGGTGTTTTTATCATCCTCACGACTTGGGGCTCTTCAATTTACCCACCAAGCTGCAGGGCTGAGTGCCCTAACTTCTGACCAGCGTTAGAAACAGCAAATCCACGCATGGAGAGGTAACAGATTGGGAAATTATTGATTCCCAAGCTCGCTGCCCTGGTTTTTAGGGCCTGTCCAGCACTGCAGTCGCAGCGTTTGGTGCTTTCAACACTGCCCGAAGGCAGCGCGGGATGCAGGGACGGGGCGTTACCGCGGCACAGCAGCTGAACGCTCCCCGTGCAGCCCCTTCTGCACTGAGGGCTGGCACAGGACATCTCCCAGCCCATGCCAGCGTCCCTGGGCACTGCTGCCACCAGCAGTGGAGCAGCAGCAGCGCGGCGATTTCCATCCCCAAGCGGCTTCTCGCCGGGGAGCCGGCAAGGGGAAGCCGCACGGGCAGCACCTGCCTCGAACCCGCCGTAAAGGCTTCGGGGACCTGGGCTGGAGAGGCGGCTGGAGCGAGAGGACGAGCCCGCTGACATCAGCGTGACACCGAGCGCCACAAAGCCACCCTCCTAACCCCAGATTTGCATAGGCGCTGGCTCCTGCAGCGAGGAGGGGAAATGCCGCGCCAGAAAAGCGGACGTAGGCAGAGAGACCTTGGGAAACGTCCCGATTTCGGCGGCCGCCAGCCGCTATAAATTCCGTCCGGCTGGGGCATCCCCGGCGGCGGCGGGGCACTGAGCCGGGGTGGCCTTGGCACAGCCCGCACCCTGACCCCGGCAGCCGTGCAGCTGCGCTTCTCCCGGCTCCCGTCGCCCGGCTGCAGCTCCCCAGGAGCCAGAAAGGACCACCGAGAGCCATCTCTGCTCGCAGCCGCGCACCCTGCGCTTCTCCCCGCTCTTATCGCTCTGCCGCACTTCCCGAAGCGCCAGAAAGGACCACCGAGAGCCATCTCTTGTCCCCCCCGCTCACCCTGCGCTTCTCCCCGCTCTTATCGCTCTGCCGTACTTCCCGAAGAGTCAGAAAGGACCACCGAGAGCCACCTCTTGTGCCCCCCGCTCACCCTGCGGTTCTCCCGGCTCCCATCGCCCGGCTGCAGCTCCCGCGGAGCCACCGCCCGTCACCTCTGCTCCCAACCGCGCGTCCCTGCGGCTTCTCAGGGTGAGTCATTCCACGTCCGACGGTCAGAAACTCCTTCGAGCTTCTGCCGTTCCTTTCAAACGTCCTCGCTAAAAGGCCTAAATAACCATCTTTTGCTACTCAAGGTTGGGCTTGATGATCCTGGAGGTCTTTTCCAATCTTTTTGATTCTGTGATCAAGGGGAGAAGCACAGTCATTTTGTTTTATCCATTAAACCATGGCCACTTTTTCCTGTAAAAAGTCCTTGACTTTTTGTGTCAGAAGTCCTGCCTGTGCTTGCCCTTGGGCTTTAGAATAACAGAGGACTTTGCGGTTAAGTGCTAAGAATGAGGCTTGCACGGTTGGGTGTTGTGGTATCTCGTTTCCACGGCCTGGATGTGCATGTTTGCAAACACAGATGCTGCCTCCTGTTCTGCACAGCTACAACTAGATAAAAAACATATAAAATACAAAGAGAAAAAAATCACTCTCAAATACATTCCTCAAAATGCTTAACGAGAGGGACAAAGAAAACCACGGTGATTCCCCTAATCCCCCTGGGTGTGCATGTTTACTTACATTGATATTGCTCACTCTTTGTATAAGAAGTCATTTTCAACCGGTGAAAAAGCTTTGGAATGAGCTGGGTATTTTGATTGCACAATAAAATCCCAGTGCAAGAGCCAGATCTCCCCATTGTTCAGCTGGTTTTAAGACATTTATTATCTTTAGTGCAAGGGATGACCTTTCTAGGGGCAGTCAGAATGGGTTCTATCTTTTGGGTATTTTGGAAGCTCATGCTTTTTTAAGGGGAACCTGGTAAGATCAGTCGGTGCAAACTTAACTTTCATCCCTCTATGGGGTAAGAAGCATCGAGCTTAATTCTGATTTCTCTCCCTGTGCTGTGGGCAGGGTGAAGATGAGTGCTGAAGAGATTCTGGTGCATCCGGTTGAACTTGGAAAAAATTTCTGCCTCTATTTTGATGGTAATTAGAGCATTTAATAACCCTTTCTGGTTATTAAATTATTAAATTAAATATTTATATTTATAAATTAAATTATTAAATTAAATATTAAACCTTTTTTGAATACTGATTTAACACAATTCCTTTGTCAGTCTGATTTCACGTAACTTTCCTGTAAGCTTCAGTTTTAAGTGTTGTTACACAAGTGTCTGAGTCAGGGGAGTATTTGTTGCTTATATAAAAAATTCTGGGAAAGGCCACTCAGAAGCGTTGGAATACTGGAGGGTGGACTTAGAGTGAGTGAGCAATTTCTGATCTTATGGGAAAAAGTTAGAAAACAGTTTCTTCTTCAAAAGCAATTTGTAAAGAGTTCTTCTTGTCCTTTTGTTCACTTAAAGGCACCAATAAAACCAAAACTTTGCATGCAATTATTCCTCACTTCTAGGCTTAGCGTGACCTTCTCACCCTTAAACAACCCTAAAATGCATTTTGCATACCTCTGGTTTGGTGGTGACTCCAGTTCTCAAATGACTGGGTGTTTGTTTTCCTCACAGATAAACCCTGTCTGTAGTGACAGCAGCTCAGCCTTGGTGGCACTGGGCTGTGGGAACATGTAGGTGGCTGCCTGGGCTCAAAGTGCCTTCTTTTGTGGGGGCAGAGCTTAACATTGTTTTTCTTTCCTTTTTTTCACTGCTCACTTGGAACCAAGACGACGATGGTAAGCTGAGAACCCATCTTTTATGATTTTGTTACTCATTTCACACTTGCTAATCCAGAAAGGACAAGTTTTCAAACTGAGAGCGGCTGCAAAAAGCCAGAGCTTCAGCTCACTGCTCCTTCTGATGCTGATGTTGCTTGCATTCCTCCTAACACACTGGCTAGTGGCTTCCCTGACAGCACCTTTCAATGCACTTCAGTTGTTGGGCAAAAGAGAACTGATGCTTCTAAGTTCTCATTAACAAACACAGCAGCTTTCCCTGCTTGTATAGATAAATTTCTGTATTCTGGGAAATCTGCTTCAAGCAGAGGTGTGAAAGATGATGTGGCCTTCCTTTTGTTTGATGGCATTCCAAGAACTCCTTTGACTTGACGTCCATAATGCCAGGATTAAGCTGGCAGCAAACTGTCAGGGTCTGAGGAGACAACAGCTAAAATATGAAGCTGTTGAAATATGAAACCCTTTATTATTTCTGCAGAGCTGGAGTGTGATGCCCTCTGCAAGGAAAAGACTCTGCACCGAGTGCTGAGGAATGTGAACAGCCAACTGCTCGTGGTGCGCCCAGACCTGAACGTGGCAGCCTTTGAGGATGTGACAGACCAGGAGATGCAATCTGGTAACTTCCAAACACAAACCATCACCACTGCTCTGCTGCTTTATCCTGGAGGTGGCTTTGTTCTTTGTAATCATCCACGCAATGATGGCACTGAGAAGAATGGCTTAAAACTTCGTTCGCAAGAATAAAACTAAGATGAGAGTGAAACTTTGTGTTTTGGGTGTTAGTGATGGATGAGATTTCTGGGTTAGACCAAAGCCTGCAGAAAAAGGGCTGCTAAGGTTTTTGCTTGGCTCTGATCACACAATTCTTAATTCCCCCCCCCCCTTTTTTTAATGCTGGATTACAAAAAATCATTTTAAAATTCAAACAATGTATTGGCACTAAAAGGTCTTACTTTCTTCTAACAATATTAACTATAAACTTACAGTTTTGGCTTTGACTTTTTGGAATGCTTCAGCAATTTATTTACAACTCTGTTTATTGACCATATTTATTTTTGGATCACCTATATCCAGCTCTGTTTTGCAGACAGCCACTTCCACATGCCAGTCTCACTTTCTGCATGCACACTAAAGGGTCTGACCCCCTCCCCACACTGCCTGGTGGCCTCAGCTGCTTTGGTGCACCCTGGTTATTGCCTGATTGCACAAAGCACAACCAGAAGCTATAAAAATTCAAGTCCTGGCTCTTCTGTCAGGAAGAATATCCTGGCAAGACAGCCAGAGTTGCCGGGGGAGTGGTAAAACATCACTGAATTCAGTTGTTGCAGCTGCCTTTGAGCAGGTTATCAATAATAATCCATTTATTTCCAGGCAAAGGGATGCATTTCAGCATTCACTGCTACAAAACCACCACGCCCTTAGCAGGGATGCCCGTGGCCTTCAGTGTCCAAGTGGAAGACAAAAGTTATTACATGTGTTGTGAGAGGGAATGTGGGGAAATGATCGTCAGATTCAAGGTAAGGATCTGCTTCCCTCTCCTTGTCTGTACAAATCCAACAGGCAGAATTAACAACTCAGAGCTGGAATAAAACTGGTCAGGGCTTGTGCTGGGATTAACTTGTTCCCTTTTTCCTTCCTCAGGAAGGAGAAGTTCCCAAAGAAATTCCTGGTGAAAGCAACATCATCTTTTTCAAAAAGTCATTTACATCTTGCTGCTCCAAAGCATTTAAGTTTGAATACTCGATGGAACGAGGAATGTTCTTGGCCTTTGAGGAAGAAGGCTGCTTGAGAAAATTAATCCTAAAGAAATTGTTAAAAGATGAAGTGGATGAAACCATGAAGATGTGTTTATCTAAGTGCAGTCAGAATGCCAATCACAACCTATGATGGAACACTTCAACCATTTTAAAATACAGTTGGTTTTTTTATAAAAGAAACTTTAGTCTTTCTTTATCCAAAACAAGTCAGTTTTGTCTTTTAACTACTCTAAGTACTTATTAAAAAAATAAATGCAAGTTCTTGGCAAGAAGAAGAAGAATTTTTTCCAGTCAGACAGAAGAGAATTACACGCTGAAGAAACAAGAAAGTGCATGTCTATACTGTCCTGTAGAATTTGTTCCCTAAAATCTTCCATGCCTGCTGACCAAACAGCTTTTGAATTAGGTTTGGACTGTTATGTTCCCAAAACTCTCAGATAATTAATTTCTCATCCAAGTAGCTTAAACACCAGATCCAGCTACACCCTGTGTGAGGAGACCTCACTTTCCCTGAGAAACCCTCAGCTTGCCCAGAGGGATTTACCCATGACTCACCATCTGCACCCTCGTCCTCCCTGGGACAAAATAACAAATGTTGGCATTTAAACCAGACCACAGCTCTGTTCTGACCACAACACTAACAAAAAATTGGCCAGCTGCCTGCTTTTGGTAATAATTTCCAATCCATATTTAAAAAAAAAATAATCAGAAAGTCTTGTGGAATCCAAACAGCGACATGGTCGTTCTGTTCATTGCATAATCACTGATGGCAACACAAATTCTCTTCCTCTCACTATTAATAGGGCCACAAAAGTACCATGAGAATGTGGAAAGAGTTTTACATTCCTTAGCACTGTCAAAGTCAGACAGGATGAAGCAGAAAGTTAAAAACCACAATCTCAGTTCCCCTCTGAAAAATCCCTAAAAGAACAGAACATTCCCTCAGCCCCCTCTTCGTGTCTTTTCAGTCATACAGGACAACACAGACCAGAGCATTTAGAAAATAAACCTCAAAAAAGTGTTGCAGATGAACATAAAAACCTTGAAAGGGGAATGTTCCCAAAGTCCATCTAAAAGTAAAAGTATTTTTATTTTACATCAATCCTTGTTGTATTTTTTAAGGGACATTAATTATTCTTGTATTAAGTCAAGTCTGAGTCACTTCTAAGTATTAATCCATACAAATACTCTCTGTTTTATGAAGTAAGGCAGAGCAGACTTATCTGCAAAGAAAACATTTTAGGCAACCCAAAGGCAGAAAAAATGGTTCAGAAGCACACACAATATTTCTGTAAATTCTTTATTGAATGGATTAAGAAAAAAAGTATTCCCTTTTCTACATCAGCTCCCAGGGTCCAAAGAGTTACAGGGTCTGCCTTACACACTGATGTCAGAAGAAGCAGTTCAGTTTTCCACAAGCCAATCTTCTTTTACAGAACAGGAAACCAACCAACAGTTAGAAAAACACTCATTAAAGCTGCTTTACCAGCAGAGTTCCCACTAGCTATGCAAATCTGCCACTGATGTAATTAATTCATCCCAATTTACAGTGCAGCTTGAATCCACTCACTCTCACTGGACATTTTCCAGTTAAATCTGGTTTTAAATCTGTCTTTTCCTCTCTATATTCTAAACTAGCTCTGAGCCCCCTGCAGGCTCCCTGGGGACCCTTGGCTGTTCCTTTGTAGTGCAGGATGTTGCTCACAAGCTGATGAAGCAGAGGCAGCAGAGGACAATCGTGTGTGTCAGGGCTGGGCTCCTCAGAGGCTCCAGAGCATGGCCACAGCCTTGCAGATGCCCACGTCATGGTAGTTGAAGTGGCAGAGGCCGGCGAAGGTCAGGGCAGACAGGATGTACAGCCCCGTGTTGGCCACTTTAATGGGGACATCTCCATGCACATAATCTGTAATTACCTGGCCCAGACCCCTAAACAGGAGAGAAAAGCTCAAATCAGCAAAGTTCACTCACTGAAATCCATCTGCTTTGTGTCCCTGCTGTACCAATTTGCTTTGTTCCCCTCCTGCCGTCAGCCTTCCCTGAAGAATGCTCAGTTCCCACTCAGAAAGAGGATGAATCTATTTCAAAAACAAAACAAAGCACTCCACAGATTCTACTGAAAATACACAGATTGGCTCAGAGTTTTCTTGAGGAAACCAAGTGCTGAGCACAGCTCTCCAGACAACAGAATCCTTGGAATCTGCCTTCTTATCTGACTTCCAAGGACTGGAAAAGAGGAAAAGCAAGGAAGTATCTGGGACCAGCCATTGTCACAAAGACACAGAAGACTCCTGGGTATGCATTTAGATTAGTAGAGTGGCAACCAAAGAAATTAGCATATTTTCAGTTTTTTTCTACATATTCAAGTGAACTCCTGTCCAGATTTGAACCCAGCAACACAAGACACAGGATGCTTGTTTTAGGATAAAAGCTCCCAGTCAGAGCAAGGGAAGTGCAAGAATCCCTGGCACAATTTCCAACAAAGGGCAAAACTGAGGTTTAAGAAAACCACTCCCAAAGTACCATGAAAATCTGCTTTATCCTTGTGGCAAAGAAGTCCCAAACCAGAATCACCTCAGGAAGGTGGATGCTGCCAGTCTGGCCAATCACATAGCTGGATCCACTCCTAATTAGCCCTGTCCCTGCTCTCATTAAGGTTCACAGCAGAACTACACTGAGCAAACATCCATCCAGGAATAAAGGAAATAATCATCCAGGTCTCCTTAGCAGAATATTTGCTGTGAGATCTTTGTTATGCAGAACCTCATCACCACTGAGATGTACAAAGCCAGTGCACAGAGCTTCAGAGGCAGAATATTTTCATATTATTCTTCTACAGATCTGTCCTCTTTCTGTTCCCTCTGTTCACACAACACCGGTTCTTCCACAGGTTAAAAACACCCAGGATTCTAAAATTCCAGGCCAAGAAAGTGCTCTTAAGGTTAAGATACCAGAAAATTTTTATGGATTCCTTTTCTGACTGAGAGAACAGTGTGAGAAAGGAAGACCAAAGTACAACCACTCCTGCCAAACATCACGACTGTCACAGAACGTGGAGACCAAGGACTTTTTCCAGGTGTTTTACACTGGACCAGGATGAGGTTTGGAGCCACCAAACCTTCTTTGCTGTGAGTTGAGCCCTGCTGTGCTTACCAGTGGCCGTGCAGGGTGAGGGCTGCAGCCAGGGAATAGTCCACGGCCGGTCCGGGGCACAGGTAGGCTGCAGGGAGCAGCCCCAGCAGCAGCACACTGACCGCTCGCTCCCCTGTCCAGTGCAAAGATGCAGCCTTGGAACTGCCTGCAAGGAGAAACATTCTCAGGGAAAAGCCCCTGTGCCAAGGGCTGAAGGGATGGCTTTGAAATCTGGAGTGCTTGCAGACCAAAAACCCAGCACGAGCAATACTTGGAAACACAACAGGAGCATCAGTCCAGGCTGAAACCATCAAGAATTGACTCTCTGAAACTGTCAATGCAACATCCTCAAAGTGCTCAACTAACACACAGATATCCATCCACCTACACCAAAATGCAAACGTTTTCCTTCATTTTGGCACGGAGAAAAGAAATTTAGAAAGTGGCAAGATAAGGCAAGCAAAGGATCTGAAGTTTGGACTTGGGCAAAGTGCAAACTGAAGAGCTATTAACTGGTAACAGTGCTGCTGAAGGTGAGGGTACACACACTCCTCACAGCCTGAGGCACCACAACAGCATGAGTATTTATCACATGTAACACCTCTACACAGTTACTGCTCTCTCTAACAATGCTCAGCATTTCACAACTTTTCCCTGAAATCACTGGGCATTTAGGATTATGTTTTCCTTTGCCGGTAACATCCATAAGCCTACAACACCCAACAAGACACCAAGAAAACCACTGTACCGTGTGTAAATCTCTTCTGTTCTTTGTTACAGCTGCTTAAAATCTCCTAAGTGGCCCAAAAAATTACAGACTCAGCCTGGTTTGGGATGGGAGGAACCTTAAAGCTCATCTTGTTTTTAAGTCCCTGTATGGCCATTGGGTATCACCTCCACCCCCTCTGTCCTTTACCCCTGCTCCGCTGTTGGTCCCTTGGAGGACCCGAGCCAAAATCTGGCCCTTTACAACCCATTCTTGACAGAATCACAGAGTATTCAGAAGTTGGAATAGACCTTAAGGATCACCTAACCACAACGCCTGCCATGCGCAGGATGCCTTGCGCTAGACCCGGGTGCTAGGATGTGCTGCCAGCAGTTCCAGGGACGGCAGAAGGGGTCCTGATCCCGGGAAAACGCGACAGACAGACAGACAGACAGACAGGGCCGTACCGTGTCGCTGGCGGGGCGGGCCGTGGCTGTCGCGGGCCGGAGCGCAGCGGGCGGCGGCAGCCCCGAGCGCGGCGGGGCGGCGGAGCAGGGCCGAGCCGAGGAGAGCTGCGGGGACAACGGCGTGAGCGCGGGGACTCCGCACCCTCCGGGGATCCCGCAGCCATCGGAGATCCCTCACCCTCCGGGG
>WAAE01017216.1:102733-199576 GCA_013400495.1 Nicator chloris
CCTTCACTGTGTGTGTCTGGGATTTCCTTTCCGGCCGCGCCCCGGGACACGCGTCGCGCCAACACCCGCCACATGCTGGGGCTGGGGCTGGGCTGGAGCCGGGCTGCGCCGGGCGGACCGGGGCCGGCCGCGCTCGGTGACCTCCGTGCGGGCGGCGCGGCGCGACACTGGGGCGGCCGTAAAGCGGCGGTGGGCGGGACCGCGCCCGCCTCAGGCACCGCCTCAGCACCGCCCCGCGCCACACACTGAGCGGCTCCGGCAGCTGCTGAGGGGCTCGGGCCNCTCGATGATTCTACCAAGAAAGGGTTACAGAGAGCCAGGTCTTGGCCTGGGTCTGCGGAGGGACCCACAGCGGTGCTGGGATAAAGGGCAGAGGTGATGGAGGTAGCACCCGACAGCCAGCCAAGGGCTTGAGGCTAAGTGGTGCCAAAGGCACAAAAAACGCCGATTTTTTTTCCAGTTTGGGCAGCCAGGCTTTGGAATGGGTTTACCCACGGAGGTGGTGGAGTCCCCATCCCCGGAGTCACCTACGAGCCGTGTGGGCGATGCGGCTCGGGGCCCCAGCGGCACTGCTGGGTTGCTTATCCTAAAGGTCTTTTCCAGCCTTCACGATCCCATAACTCTATCCCGGGTGTGCAAAACGGGGAGGGGACGGGAAAGCGAAGGGGCAGCGAGGGGGCACGGGCAGGAAGGGAAGGGGCATGGGGAACAGGGGCTCGGGGGTGTCTCTCACCTTCTGGTGCGCCGGGAGGCTGCAGCAGCGGCGCGGGACGAGCCGGGGCCAGGCGGGCGGCGGCAGCAGCGGGCGAGGCGCGGGGCTACCCCAGGCCGGGCCGCGCCGGGCCGGGCCAGCCCNCTGCTGAGGGGCTCGGGCCGCTGGAAAGGGGCTCAGCCTGGAGAAAAGGAGGCTCAGGAGGCACCCTGTGGCTCTGCACAGCTCCCTGACAGGAGGGGACAGCCGGGGGGGTCGGGCTCTGCTCGCAGGGAACAGGGACAGGAGGAGAGGGAACGGCCTCAGGCTGGGCCAGGGTGGATGGGGTAGAACATAAATACATCCGAGGGGTGTCGGGGGATAGAGCCAGGCTCGTTCAGTGCGACAGGAGGAGTAAAGGTCATAAACTAAAACAAGCCAACTTCCACCTCAGCCTAGGCAAGAGCTTCTTCCCGTGGAGGAAAGAACATCTTTGTTCTGAGATGTGCTCTTACTGCCACAGCCCAGGCGTGTCTGTTTCACTGCTTACAACGGGTTTATTTCTGCCCAACTGTCCGCAGTTACTTTCCTGTTCCTACACTTGTTCACTTGATATTGTAGCAAAATCTCTGGAGTCAAAGTGCAAACTCATTTAAAAATGACACTTTTTGCTTTTATGAGGGAGAAACTTCCCAAACCAAACTTGCTCCTCTGAATAGCAGAGAAGGACACGAAGCTGGGCACCAGACCTTGAAAAATTTCATAATTTGCTCCATGAACTCCAGCCTGGGTGCGTGGATGTTGTTGAAATAAAACTTATGAGTAAAACCCGAGGAATGAAACACTTGTGAGAGGTTTGCAATTCAAGTACAACTGATCTCAGTATCACAAGCCCATGCCCTCTTTACTAGAGACCATGCAACAGAGAAACTATGTCCAGGGGAGAAGGAAAAGCTTTGTTTCTTTTCCAAAGGGATGTATTTCCCTCATTAATTAACTTGTTCGTTGATGAACTCTCCTCCCACTGTCTGTAAGCAGAAAGTCACACAAATTGTCCAGAACAGGAGGCAGCTTGTGTTGTGCCAATGTGGCACAAAACTACGTAAGAGCCTTGCTATAAAACCCAGAATCAACCAGTTGGATTTCCACAGTAAAATAAAATTACAAGGCCAGTCTTGTGTCAACAGAAGACGATACAAAACATCTCAGCATCCACCAGGAAAGGAGTAAAACACAGTATAATGCGTGCAGAAATATACAGAGAGCACTTGCACTAGTATAAAAATATCCACAGTCCTCAGACAAATGTGAATCGGTACAAAATAATTTCAAGAACATGTTTACAAAACCACATGTTAATATAAAACAGTAAAACCAGCTTGCCCCCTCTCCCAGCCTCATGCACAGCACACACAGACAGTCCATGGAAGGCCCGCAGGAGCTGGGAAGGAGCAGAGCCCATTTGACCTCCCAAGCCCACAGGCGATGTAGGGAAACAAAACCACAAAACCAAAGGGAAAAACCCATCCCTGGGGGATTTTAGGGCTTGTTCTTTCCCCAGCAGTTCTTTTCTGATCCTTCAGGACTCAGCGTAGCAAGGAAAGTGGTGGATAAGTGCTTGGTGGCCGTGGCAGTGGGGGGGCAGCAGCAGAGGGATGCCTGTGCACAGAAGGTGACAGCAGAGAGGGCAGGAGTGCAGGGACAGAGGCTCAGAAGGACAGGGGGTGTAAAGACCTCAGGAAGCAGCTGGTTCCAGCTCCCCCACCCACGAAATCCCTCAGCAAACAAACCAGCACCAAGATCCCACAGTCCCCACAGCTGCAGAGCAAACCCAGAGGGCCCCGAGGAAATGGGAACAGCTTTGGAGAGCAAGTGGGGAAAGCAAGGCTGGGAAATGGGGGCCTGAGTTCAGGAGAAAGGGAGCTTGGCCAGTTTGGTGTGCTTTGCTTCACATCATGCATGAACCCTCCAGAGGACTCTTCCCCCACCCAGGACAGGTCCTGTCAGCCTGCAGTGTCCACAGAGTCACTCTGCTCCTGCAGGACAACAGCTGGTCCAACCTTCAGCTCTCACAATCCAGCAACAACTCCTTCATGAAGGCAAAGCTTCACATTTTCACCATCAGTGCAGTTTTCTGTGACCCCAGCCCAGGAGATGCCTAGCTGAGCCTGCAGCACACAGTGCAGGGATGGAGGAGAAGGGGGCAAAGCATCCTTAAGGCGTCCAGGGTTTTGCTGGCAGGGCCAAGCCGGGTGTTTGTGTCCCACAGACCCGTCCCTGCAGCCCCAGGACAGCAGCTGCCCTCGGGCACGGGCAGTCAGCTGCCAGCTGTCCATGCACACAGCCTGCACCACCCATGGATTGCACAGAGGCTCTTTTTTGGCAGCTTGGATTGGCCTCCTCCCAGCACTTGGGCTCCTTGGTCACTCTCTGAGCTCTGCAGACAGTCACAGGTTTCCATAGAAACAGGGCTTGAAAGCTCCATTAATTCTCCCCGTGGTCTTCTTCCACCCAGGCCACGATTTTCCCCTCCCAGCCAGGAATGATGTCATCATCATGGAATACCTACCAAAAAAAATAAAAAATAAAATAAAGGATTTCAGTCATGCCTGGAGTCTGGACACACAGTTCTGCAGTGTGAGGGGCATCAGGGGCGTGAAGTCAAATCCTAGCTCAGATTTCCCAAAACAATCCAGGGAACACATGGGAATGATGGGCTGAGGTATGAGTCACATTTTCACAATTTAGGTAAATACCAGACCAGGTCTCTTTAACCATTGAATATCAGGATTATTATTGACTTTTTTGTTTTGACATGAAAGGTAAACTAAAGACAGGAAATACACCTTTTCTGAGCCAGGCCACGACCTCCAGCTGCTGCTGCTGCCTGTCCCCAGAGAGGGTGGCCCTTTGTCCTTGTCCTAATCAATTTGTGAAGCAAGAAGAGTCCCAATAACCTGTAATTAATCCAATCCACACCCACAGCAGCCTGAGCACAAACAGAGCTGCACTGCAGCACACAAAGGGAACGATGCCACGCACACACAGGTCTCTCTGAAAAACCTTCAGAACAAAGTAAGAGATTGTATTTTTAATGCAGGCTCTCCCATTGCAACAGGTTTTATAAAACCTGCAGCCTAGATCTTCGCTGTGTCCCCAGAGCTGTGTCACATGCTGGTTTTGCCCAAGGGGCTCTGCAACTCCCAGGCAGTCACAACCACATCCATGGAATTGCTTTTGCTGAGGATGAAAATACTCCAGCACAAGAGGAGCTTAACCCACAGCTAGGAAAGCTGACAGTTTTGTTTGGGGGAAACATCCACTGTTTCATTAGTTGAAAAGGGAGGTGACCATGGTCTCCAGGGCTGTGTGGTGACACTGATCCCAAAGCTCAGCCCCACATTTACCTCTTCCTTCACTGTGCCAAACTCTGGATCCAGAGCTTTAAAGTGGTACCGATGGGTTCCTTCCCGATCGATGGCTGCCTTGAAATCCTTCAGAGTCACTTCCCCTAACCTGCAAGGGAAATAAAGACAAAAACAAAACACAAAAACAAAGCTCAGGGACTACTGCAGATCATTTTCCCCAGCCAACAGCATGAAATCCAGTTAAGGCACAGCAAACCTGCGCTGGCTGGAAGCATTCCCAGAAAATCAGAGTGCTGGTTTTAGGGGCACAGGAGGGTTAGGAAGGCCCAGCCTCACCTCTTTGGTATGCTGACCATGAAGGGGGTGAGGGAGCGGTCGGTGAAGTACAACACTTTGGTGCAGGCACTGGTGCTCATCACGGGCGTGCTCTGAGAGTGAGGCAGCTCTGCAAGGCAGAAACTCGCTGATTATCATCCCTCAGCATCACTATCCCTCCCCATCTTCCCATTCCAGCTGGCCAGGATGGATGGTGGTGCATGGATTTTAATTTGCCCATTTGTGTTTCTCTCCCCAACTCCTGCCTTGTTTCCTGCTGGAAAAGTTCCTCCATTTCCACCCCAAGAGCTGAAACAGAGGAACTGAACTCCACAGTTTTAAGGCTCCTTTTATGCAGAAAATACTCTGGGCACACAGAAATGTGGCGTTAAAAAAGGCTGCACTGTCCTGTGGATATGAAAGGCAGTAAACACTGAGCAGGAAACACTTCTCTGTCCCCACTAGATGGTGCAAAGCAGCAGGAAAGCTGGGATGGCATCCCTTTTCCCAGTGATTGCCATGGTTATTTGTGCTGCAGCACTGCCCAAGAGGCCCAGACTCCCACTGTGATGGTGCTCTACAAAAATCCACCCAGAAATGTGTGTCCCTTCCCTTTGCAGGGAACTCTGATCCAGGGAGGATCCTGTGCAGGTGAAGCAGGAGGGGGCAGATCCCCAAGGGGATTCTACATCCGGGGACCCAGGCAGTGAATTTGGCAGTGGAAGGGCAGGATCTGCAAGGCTCTTACTGGATTTGGGAGGCCAGGAGTCTCTGCACTCGTTGGTTGCTCTGCCTGCTGGCGATTTCCCCCGGACCTGGGGCGCAAAGCCAAAACAACAAGGACAAAGCGTCACCTCCCAGTCAGAGCCCTCTGCGTGGTGCGTGAGCGGCAGGAGCTGAGTGCCCTGGGGAGCCTTTACCCTCCTCTCCTGCCTCTTCTGGGTCTCCATGCGGTGCAGGCGCTCCATGAGGCTGGAGATGCCCTGCTCCAGGCTGTCGATGGTGTGGTGCTGCGGGTCATGGCCACTGAAGCTGTTCCTGAGGCTGCGCAGGGCGTCCCGGACCAGCTGCAAGTCATTGGTCTGCCCAAAACACCACAGCTGAGACCAAGCCAGGCTGCTGCCTCCCCGTCTTCCTTTCCCCAGCCAGGGGAAACCTCTCTTAACAAAATAAAAGAGTTCCAGGATATCTGGCTGGGAATGCACCCCTCCGGTGCGCTTACCCCTCGGTGGGCTGTGGGAGCAGCTCCTTTTCCTGCTGGCTGGAGAAAGCCGTTGCTCTGGGCACTGTGACTGCTGTAAGCCATCACCTGGCAGGGGAAAATGTGAGTGTGAGTGTCAGCTCCCCAAAAATCCCCATTTATGGACTTGGAAATGACAGGAAATGAGAGCTTTCCACATCAGTGACAAAAGTCCCATCTTTTCCCAGATAAAGACACTCCCTAAAGTGTGCAGGGAGTTCCTGGCCACAGCACAGACCTGATTCCTCATGTAAAGGAGGAAAGACTCAATACCAGGGTCAGCAGGAAAAGGAGGAGGTAAACTGAGCTGGGATCTAACCATTGCCAGGGTCAGAGGTGAAGCTGAAAGCTGAGAAACCTTCTGGCTTCCCTCACTGAGGATTCTGAGCCAAGAGGCTGAGCCAGAGTGCTCAGTGCTGGGAGCTTTGGGGGTTTGCCTGCCCTGGTCAGGGCTCTGACAGTGAGAGGGCAGAGCCATGCCTCTCTGGGATGACATGGAGGGTTTCTGGAGACAGCTGCCTACAGGCTGCTGGGCAAACACCACCTCACGTGTGGAGCAAGGCTCCTGTACCTCCTCAGCTTCTCTCTTCATGCACTGAGCCAGCAGGGCCTCCTTGTGCTCCAGCTCCCGCTCCAAATCCACCTGTGGAGGGGCAGCAGAGGAGTCACCACCAGCTGGGCCAGCCAGGCCAGCTCCCAGTGCAGCCAGCTCTCCCTACCTGCTGGTAGCTGGCCTCGGAAAGCTGCCTGAGCATCTCATCCAGCTTGGTCTGGTGCTGCTGCAAGTGCCGGTCCTTCTGGCACAGCTCCTTCTGCAACACAGGCATCCAGGGGATCAGCAGGGCATGGAGGGAGGCTCAGTCATCTTCCCATGGCAGGGAAAATCGAGTCATCTGCCAGGATCAGGTGACTTGCACAGGGTGTGCTTTGCCAGATGTTAGAGCTGAGTGTCAGAGGGGTTTTTTTGACAATCAGGTTTTTATTCCCCAAAGTCCCCTTGGCGAAAGATCTGCTGCTGAGGTCACACAGCTGTCCCAGAGAACACAGATTCCCAAGGGATCAGAGGACAAACAGGTCACCCAACCTCATCTGCACAAGTTTTGGACACTCAGCAGCCACCACCACAAACCACGACAATAAAAGATCTGCAAGAAGCTGTGGGGGAAATGCAAAGAAATTCTGATCCCTCCACCTCACAACAAACAACCCTGGCTCCTGCAGCTCCTTCCCAGGGCTGGCCAAGTGCCAGAGAAAGAGCAATCCCATTCCCAGAACTGAAGAACCACCCAAACCCCCATGGAAGAGGTTCCATTACTTTGTATTCTGCCAGGAGCCGGTTTCTCTCTTCAACCTTCCTCTGGAGGTCAACCTGCAGGAATAACAAACCCCCAGTGTGAGGCAGATACTCCCAGAGAGTGAAAACCTCTGCCCCTTGTGCTAAAGGGTGACCAGAAACCTACAGAGGTCAGGAGAGCCGCTGTTTGGGGTGGCAACCTTTGGACAGAGACCTGCACAGGGCAGGTGCCACCTGCTAAGGCAGGGAGCAAGGAGGGACAAATGCAACAGCACTGAAAACACCAGGGAAAGCCCCTCCCTGTCCCAGCTGAAGGTCCTGGAGGACAGGAAGAGGGAGTGAAGGTCAGGAATGTCCAGCCTCACAGCTGGCCAGCAGCCTGTGCTGTGCAGAGACCTTTGACTGCTCGTTCACTATCCCACGACCCCGAAACCTCTGCTGCCGCCACGCTTGGGGCCACCAACCCCCCGCCAGGATAACCACAGCAGCAGCAGCCACTCACATTCTGGTTGTGCAGCTCCTCCTTGTCCATGCTGGCTCTCAGCAGCTCCTGCTTGAGCTGCAGGACTGAAGCATCCTGCTGGATCAGCCTCTGCTGCAGAGCGTCCTGGGGAGAGGTGATCTCTGCAGGGAGGGCAGGGGCCCTTCCCTGGGGCTCACTGTGCCCACTTGGGGCTGAGGTGCTGCCAGGAGCCCCAGAGGGCTTGCAGCCCTCCTGCCTCTCCCTTACCCAAAAGGGATTTCCCCGTCAACATTTTGGCCACCAGCACAGAGGGATTTCTCTGCTTCAGCCTAAATTTCCTGCTCCAGAAGTGACAGACAGCAGCTCTGCTGGATGGGCACAGCTCTGGAGGGCATTCAGTGCCCTGCAGCTCCTGCTCCAGCCACTCATCCAGAGGGCACAGAGAGGCCAAGATCAGGCCAGGACACAATCAGCCTTAAGCCCTGAGTGTGACCCAGTTGTGCAGTGAAATCCTCTCTGGAGAGGCCAAAGTCAGCACTAATTCTGCACCTTTCACTCACCCAGAGCTCCACCTTGGACAGCTACTGCTGTTTGCTGCCTTCTGACAGGCAGCTCTAAAAATACCTCTGTCAGGAGGAGATCAGCAGTGTTCACCACTCCAGAGGCACAAACTGAGCTGTTTCTGGGCAGGACAGGGACACCCCAGGCCATTTTTCTGTGCTGGCAGGAATGAGTTCACTGGGCCAATGCTACTGGGTGTGTACTCCAAGAGAGAGGAGGGAATAAAAGAGCCAGGAGAACTGAGCAATTCATGCCTCTTTTTTGTTCAGGAGAAACAGGGAAAAAAAACAAAAAGGAGAATATTTGGCCACAGTCTTACAGACAGAACAGAAACCAGAAAATTCAGCTCCTTGTACCTGCCTAAAAATTCAGGAATAAACCACAGAATCCCCTACCTCCAAGCCCCCAGTACTCCTCCTTCCACACTCTGAGATTCCTCAAAGGTGTGTGGTTACTGCTGGCCCTATTCACCTAAAGCACTGCTATGTATCTTTGATGAAATTCCCCTTTCCTCACCTTTATTCCCTGGAGGTTCCGAGCTTCTTGTTTGTATTTCAGCAGCTCCTTCTGCAAATGCAACACAATTTGCTTAAACCTCCCCTTGTCACCCCTTCAGAACCAAGCAGAGCTGATGTTTTCTGCTGCAGGAGGAAGCACATCCCACCTTTTCCCACAGATCCAAGAGCCAGTCAGGCATGGAGAAATTTTAATGGTTACAAGCATGACAAAAGCTGCTATTAAAGTCCTGAGGAAAATAACCATTTCCCAGTCCCCCAAACCTGTCCTTCAGGCCGATATCAAACACCTCTGCCAGCATCAGAACTGGTCCCAAGCCTCCAGAGTTGGAGCCCTAACAGAATATTCCCCATTTCATCCATCATGTTGCCCGCCCTGCCTCATCCCCATCCCATTTCCCCCCCAAAATCAAGTAGAACAATCTGCAGAACCTCTCTTCCCCCTCCATCTGTCACCCTCTAACCTTCAGATCTTGATTTTCTTCCACACTCTGGTCCAGACGGCTTCGGATGATGATCTGAATGCAAAATATCACCGTTGTTATTGTGCAGCAGGGGCAGGGCAGGGCAAAAGGCAGCTGGAGCAGGGAAATTTGGGTCCAGGGATGTTCTCACCAGCTGCTCCTCAGGGCAGGCTCCACGCTCAGAAAGTTCAAAGGACCCTTCCTGTTCATCCTCAGGTAAAGACCCATTGAGCAACAAAGCCTGGGGAGATAAATGGGGAGGAAAATAAATCTCCTTTTCAGAGATTTCAAAGGGAAATAGGTGAGCTGCAGCTCTGGCCAGCAGTCACTCCTATCCACGGTCCCTAACCAGCTTCATTTCCCATTTCTGCTGATTTATTCCCCTCAAAAATGAGTAGGGTTTGTTTTCAGGAATGAACAAGAAGATTGATCCCCTGACAAAGCTCTCCCAGGGGTCTGTCAGCCCTTGCTCTTCCCCACAGAAAGAACCAAACAAGGCCAACTCAGATTTCCAGGGAGTGAAGTCTCAGCTTTAGCACCTTATAGGGTGTGTGTGCATCAGGTCCCCAATATTTCAACCAAGCTCTCACGAACTGGAGCCTCTCAGTTATTGAGTAAGAGGAGGAAAATCAATGAATCAAATCCAATTTCCTGGCTGGCCATATCAGCTGCCTCTCCCCACTCCTGGGGATGAGGGGGCAGCAGTGCCAGTCCCTGCTGTCCCTGCTCCCAGTGGGCACAAAATGCAGCCAGATTTTACCAGTGAACCAAGGAATTCTTTTATTTATTTTTTTTTTTTTCTGGTGACTCTTTTGTGTCCTGCTCATTGTCCCCAGGGAAAGTGCCCGCCCAGCTGCCTGTGCTCCTCACACAATCTCTGCTTTGTTTACTGCCACATAAATATTTACAATTCCAAGCCACTGTGCTTCCCAGCACAAACAGAAAGGGATGTTCCTGAGAGAGTTCAGTGCCTTCACCATATGGATCAAGGGGCACACACCGGGCTGAGGGGCAGGGAGGGGAAGTGAGAGAAAGGCCCCACAAATAAAGAATTGTGGGGAGAATGTGCCAAACATGAAGGTTCAGCCAAGCTCGTGGAATGACTGATGCAGGGCTGGGTGAGCCTGGGAGGGAACAGTCTCTGAGAAATCTCTCACCTGCAGACCCGAAATCATCTTCTTTGCCTCCTCCATTTCCTTTTCCAGGTGGTCCTGCTGTTCCAAGAGCTGCTCCTCCCATGAGTTCTCCACGTAGGACCCGGAGCTCCCTGCCTGCCACTCAGGCTGGAAGTGAGAATCGGCCTCTTCTGCAAGAGAGAGGAGCTGGATGTGCCCGAGGCAGCCCAGGAAGGACCTGCAGCGTCCAAGTGGGACAGCTCAGCTGACCCCAGGGATTTCTGGCTCGTTCCTGAGGCAAACAAAGCTTTCCTACACACACTTTATCCCAGATAACTTTGTGTGGGGTTCAGAGACATCTCCAAGCACAGCACTGGGGACAGTGTGTGTGACAGAGGGGGAAAAGCACCTGTGGGCTTTGCAGAGCATCCCTCAGTGCAGCACTAAACAATTCCAGTCCCTGGGGAGCTTTTCAGCTTTTATCACACAAAAAAGTCCCAATGTTTTACCTGTTTTAGTCTCTGTTTCTTCAGTCTGGAGGATCACAAGTCTCTCCTTCTCCTCTGAGGGGGCTACAGTGGATTCACTCTTTGCACTGTGGACAGGGCTGGGTGAAGTCAGGCTGCAGAGCAAGGCAAGAACAGCTCTTTTAGATGATGTTGATCAGCACTAATTTTCAACAAGCTTTTCTCCATATTCACTTTTATCTAAGAACTATCTGCATCCCAGAGAAACCTTCAACAACACAACCTGGGCATGTGATTTTTTGAGTTCAGACTCTCACACTGGGGTAGGACCACACTCAGGAGTAATTTACTGCCAGCCTTGTGCTGGACAAAAAGCCACCCTGGCTTCATCTCTTGCTCCAGAGCTTTCAGATGAATCATTTCAACTTGACATCCCAATATATTTGAGAGTCAGATTCCAACTTCTTGGAAGTGCCCACATATTTTCACAGGAGCCATGTCAGCTGACTGGCAGGGTCAAGCAATCTTTCTCTCAGAAATTCTCCCTAAGTGCATCTCCCAGACAACATCAAAAGGTGGCTGAAGCTCACTGACCCATTCAATGTACCCCGAAAGTCGCAGGAATTAATCCTTGCAAGTGTGAGCAGGAGTTAATTTTTCATTCTCCCCCAACACAGAAACAAAGGGCAGGGAACAAAAAGAAAAACAGTGTGGAAATAATATAATAGGTTTAGAAAAATAAGAGGCTTCAGCAGCTCCCTCCCTGCATCTTCCCAGCACTGCTGCTCCGTCTCCCACAGCTCCCACAGAATGGGAAAAGCCCTGCAATAGAGATGGAAATGACTTGCTGCTCCTGCCTGCCCCACTCCCACGGCCAGGACCAGCCTCTCCTTCTCAAATTACAGACCTGAGTCCAGTGTTTTGTGGTCCAGACTTCCCCCATGTTAAAGCAAAAGAATAATCATTGTCCAGTAGAAATCTCCAACAGGGGCAGTACCTGTCCTTTCAGGTGTGCATGATGTTTAAAGGGCTCCTGGCCATCTGGCTTTGCTCCAGGATTTACCTCCAGGAATTCCAAATCCATCACAGCAGTGCCTCATTAGACATATTTTTAATATCAGATCTGTAGCCAGGCCCTGATCCTGCTCATTGCTGAACAGGGGCATGGCATAAAATGATGGGTTTGGGGTTTTTTGATGCTGTTTATCATTTGGTTTGGCGGTTCTGCTGGGATGGCATTATGTAACAAGGGCCAGAAGAAAGGATGAAACTTTCACACAACACAGATGCCAGCAGGAAGCCCAGCTGGTCTGACATGGCCAGCACCTCCAGGAGGGATTTCACTTCCTTCTAGGAACAGATCTCAGAATTCCCTCCCTCCTGTTCTCAGCTGATTCTCTGGACCTGCCCTCACCCCGAGGCACTGCTGCTTCTCATCCGTGCAAGAGCTGTCCCAGAAAAACACCACCAGCCACAGAAGGGAGAGAAGGTGGTGAAACGGGGGAACTGAAAAGGACGAGCAGGATGAAAAACAAGGCAATGAGCCTGGAAATAACATTCCAAATCTGCTTCTCCCAGCACAGGATCCACAGCCCAAAGCAAATAAAAGGGACCACAGGTGGGGATAGGTCCCCACAGCACAGACAGCTTTACATTTCCTTAGGCATTCCCACGTCCCCAGACCCTTTCCAGGCAGTTTTCCTGTTTCAAAAGGCCACTGGGTTCACCCAGCATCCATAACCACCTCCCAAACATTCCAAACAGTGGCAGAGCCAGAGGCAGTTGAAGCAGCAGCACAGGTCAGGTTGCTTTCTGCATCATGCAATTAATGCTGGAAACACTCGCCCAGGTTCTGTATCAGCCCAAGCCATCAGGGTATGAAATACCTGCTGATGCAACGCCTTTAAAAGTGCAGAACAATTCCCTATTAAAGCATGCAGAAACGAGGGCTGAGAAATGAAAGCTTTCCAAGAGAGATTTATGATGCAAACTGCTCCACTTTATTCCTTGCTCCACTTGGCTCCTTAACCCACATCCAGCCTCCCCCGAGCCCCGGGTCCGCCAGCACAGCACAACCCCGGCTCTGCCTGAATCCTCCGAATTTTCATAGACACCCCATCCCTGCTGCCCCCGAGGACAATGCACACAACCGCTCACCATTTGACCTGCTTCCCTCCCATGATCCCACTTGGACCTCTGGCCTCACAGAATCCGCAGGATCCCGGCTCCGCTCATGCCTCCTTCCCTTCACATGCCCAGGGCTCAGCGCAGAGGTGCCGGCTCCTGCCGAACTCCTGGGGGGAGCTTTGCAAGCCAGAGTGCCGGGAAGGTTCCCGGCAGAAACAACACACAGACGCACAAAATAACCAGCTCAGGGTCTCCGCCGGCTGAGAGGCAAAACTGCAGCCCCCACAAACGGCTTGGATTCCGGAGCCGGGGGATTCGCCAGCCTGCCTTCGGCTCCCGCTGCTTTCCCTCGCAGGTTATTTGTCTCCTGCTGCTGCATTTTGGTCAGCTGCACAGCCGGTTGTTTTCAGCACAAGCCTCCGGGGTGTTTCTCATCCCATCCCGCCCTCCCTGCGCTGCCGAGCATCCGAGGAGCCTCCGGGGGAAGGAGCTGCGGGCTCTTCCCAGGCTGCTCCAAAGGGATGCGGGCTCTTCCCAGGCTGCTCCAAAGGGATGCGGGCTCTTCCCAGGCTGCTCTCCCCGGCTTCCAGAGGGATGCGGGCTCTTCCCAGGCTGCTCTCCCCGGCTTCCAGAGGGATGCGGGCTCTTCCCAGGCTCTGCCCAGCCCCAGGCACGGCTCCCTCTCCTCCTGCTGTCACACGGGCTGTGCAGGCACAGCCTTTCTCCGAGATGCCTGGCTCAGGGGTGGGGGAGGGAATGCTGCTGGAAGGGGAGGGGAGAGGGAGAGGGGTGGGTGAGGGGCTCGGCAGCCTGGGAATCATCTGATTTTTTGGCAATTTTTTTCCATGAATCATTTCGGCAGCCTGCGCTCGTCGGTGCCGCCGTCCCTGGGAATTGCTGGGAGAGCTCGGGGCGGGGAAGGAGCCGCTGCAGGGCCGGGGATGCTGCCCTGGGACACCACAGCAGCAGGCTCGGCTGCAGGGGGGTGGCTGCACTCCAAACCGCCTCTCCCTAATAAAAAACCCACCTCTGCTAACTGAGCTCAGCGCGTTTCTCCCCGCGAGGAAAGGGACAGCATCTTGTTTTCGTCGTGCAGAGCTGTGTCAGCACAGCCACCCCCGGCAGCTGGAGTGCTCCCAGATGTTGATCACTTACGGAAAGGTTCTCGCCGTGTTCTGCCCGATCAGCAATAATGTCGCCGTTGCATTGTGGGCAGAGAATTCATGACATTGTGGGGAAAAATAAAATAAAAACGTGGGATGCGTAGAGGGATTTTTGTTTACCACCAAAATACCAAAATATGAGGAAACGGCAGCCTGATAACCTGATAAATTAGAGGAATACATCAAATATTCCAGCTCCCTCAAACTGAGGGATGAGAGCAGGGAGCAGAATGTGGCACTCCTGAGCTCACGGTTCAAGAGCCAATGCCAAGGTCCTGTGGCATTATCCATGAAATGCTGCTGCCAAGAGCAGGATTTTTACATCCCCCCTGGCAGGCCGGCCTCAAAAGCACACTGCTGACATCATGTGGAGGCACTGCTCCAGCACTGGCTCACTGGGAGCCCCACACTCCTCCAAAATCTATTTATAAACACGCTCTCAATGACACGCAGCAACATTGGGGGATCAACACAAACTCTTCTGTTTTTCTCCTCTGTTGGGCAGAGCAATCTTAATTTTCAGGTACACAGAGAATTATTGGTGCTGTGGAGCATAAAAAATCGGCCTGAGAAACGCTGGGGAAACGTCCTGCCTGCTGAGAGGCTGTCAGTGGCAATCTGTCCTTGGCAAATGAACTCCTCACTCCCACACGAGCAGGAGGGAGGCACTCGGGCAGGGGAAGGACAAGGGAAAGCAGAGCTGGGGCTTTCAGTGGGAACGGGAGACTCTGAACCAAAGAGCTGCAGCTCCCCACATGCAGCCCTGCCCAAAGATCTGCTCCAGATGAGATTAACTGGAGCACAGCACCATTTCCAGAGGGAGCTCCAACGTGTTCAGTAACACAATTCTTGCTCTTCCGAGTAGTTTCTGCTTCTCTGGGGGAAAAGGGAGCGGCCTCCCTTTACTATGAAGCTCTCCATGCTGGATCAGCTCCATCACTGGAGTAAGTTTTCTTCAAAAGCCCCTTTTTTGGCTGCATTTTCTCCCCTATATCCACGACAACAACAGAAAACTGCTTCGCGTTGATTCCTGAGGTTTCACCCTCCAGACCAGCCAGGGATGCCCTTTTTCCATCAGAACTGAGAGATTTTGGTGAGGAGAACAGGCACTTCAGGGGAAGTCAGACAAAGGACATGTCCTGGCACTAAAATTCCTTACCTGGAAGGGTGGGACTCCAGGGGCCCGCTCTGCTGCCCCTCGTACTGCTGCACCAGGGCCCGCACGCTCCAGTAGGGATTCTCAATCTCCTCATCCATGCTGCTGTTCCTGGGGGTCACAATCACAAAACGAGGAGAGACTCACCTGAGTGCAGCTGGAATCCTTCTGTGTCCAAAAAGGATCCGGGGGAAAGCTAAGGAAAAGGAGGTAAGGAAGAGGAGACAGCCAGAAAAATGCCAGTTTTCCTATCAGGGATCCCCATCGTCTTGGTGTTAAGGGAAAACAGGCAAACAGGCCTTGTTGTTTTGAACTCATCCCAAATTCTGTGACTAGGGAACTCCAAAAGCTCTGGGAATGCAAGGAAGCATCATAAGGACTGGCTTTCCTGAAGAACTCCAAGGCCTTTGGAAGGGAAACCTTTAACATTTCATTTTTCAACAAAATTTACCATTTCGGCCTCATTTTCAGGCTGTTTCACGGGTGCTCCCTCGAGCCAATATCAAACGGGCAAATGACCTTCAGCTTTGTAAATGAAACCCTGCACAGCCCCAGCACCTGGCTCCCAGTTAAATGTCATTGCTGTTAGTGTTATTGTCACCCACACAGCACCTCTGGCAAGGGGCAAAGGGGATTTTCAGAATTATTGCCCGTGTGTGTGTGGATTTTCAGCATCCCCAGGACTCAGCAGCTGCCTGGAGCAGCGGGGTGAGCAATGGAGGAGCCAGAGTGGGCTTGTACAGCATCCTCAGCTCTGGAAACAAAGCTCCCAGATCTCTGTGGAGAAAACCTGACTTGTGTTTCACTTGGCATGAGAACATCTCCAAGGAGACAGCACCAAGGGCAGCGTGGGGAGAAGGAGGCAGCACAGCTCCCTCTGCCCGGGCCAGAACCCCCTGTTCTGTTCCAGGGAGATAAACAGAGACCCAGCTGCTGTTCTGCTGTAAAACCTGAGAATAACCAGGGCTGGCTGCAGAGCCAGGGCAGTGCCCCCTCTGCCAGGGCACTTTTTAGCTGTTTTTGCACAACAGGAGCTTCCTCCTGCCAGGAGCAAAATGGACAAAGATGTTACACTGCATCTCCCATGACCAGGTAGGTGTTTTCCATACAAGCAAAAAGGGTTTCAGTTTCACCTTAGGACTCAAAAGGAAAAAGCCCTATAAATTTTTTTGCTTTCCTGGCAGCAAATGGCTCCAAGAAAAAAAAAACCCTGATAAGTCTCTTTACCTGTTCCTCAGAAATGCAGCTATCCTCTGTTGGGCTGTCTGCCAAGAAACCCACCCAAATTGTTCAATACTTAAGGGAGAGCACAGAGCTTCTGGGGGCATTTCCAAGGTGTTGGTGCAGGTGTGAGGGACCTGTCCCTACACTGTGCCCGGCTTTGTTCTATCATTTTGTATTATTTTCTTATTTTATTAAAACCTTTTTGCTTCCCCAAGACCCTCTCGATCGTGCCATCTGGCAATTATTTGATAAGTCATTTTCTGTGAGGTGCTGGAGACCCTCAGAGGTCCTGAGCCCTGGCAGAGCTAAATCCACCTGTCTCTTCAAGAAATTCAGTACAAAGACGCATTTATTTTCATTTGCAGTTGAATTTCACAGAATTCATACAATTCACAGAATGTCTGGGTTGGAAGAGACCTCCAAGATCATCGAGTCCAACCCAGCCCTAACACCTCAACCAAACCATGGCACTGAGTGGTGTCGCCCTGATTTTTTTAACCTTCTGATGTTTACTCTCTGAAATCCTTTTCCCATAGATTTTGCAGTAAATAAGAGACTTGTGTTAGTTTTATCTATGTTTTTCATTCCTTCTTAGAAGAGGAAATCTTTGCTAGACATCTGTCTTGACCAATGTAATTAAAGAGGTGTTAACTTTACCTACCAATCACTAGGCTTGTTTGAAATATTATAAAAAAGAGTGAGAATTTGAAATAAATTAGATTTAGCTCTCAGAATCCGTGTCTTCATTTCGTGTCCTACTGCGACAGAGTGCCACACCCAGTCTTTCCTTACACACACCCAGGGACGGTGACTCCACCGCCTCCCCGTGCACACCGTTCCAGTCATTTGGAATCCACACAAGCAGGGAAGAGCCCCTTGTTGGGGAAGGTGATATAGGGAAACCTTATAAATATGATTGTTTAGCAGGAGGTTCGGAGAACATTGGGCCAGTGAATGAGATAGAAATGACGGTCACTTTTGATATGGGAAGGGATGCCAGTCCAGGGACAGGATGTTAAGCAATACCAGTGACCAGGCAGAAAAGGAGTCTGCAGGATAGCAGGAAGAAGGGATTATAGAAATTAGCATAAGGAGGTAGTGTCTTATTTAAATCTAGTAGTTCTCATAGGCTGTATGTAAATTCTATAGGATTTGTGTTTCACACCGGTTGGTTACTGTAAATAGAATATTCAACACAGAATAGGATAAAATAGACTGTAACAGGAAATTCGCTCTCTTGGAACTCTCTTAGAACCCTCTTGGAACCACGCCAGCAGTTGGGCTGGCAACTAATGGCAAACGCTGGCACCCACGACTCCTGAGAATAAAGTATGTGTTCCATGAGCAACCCCCGTCTCCTGAAGTATATCATCTAACCATCGAGAGAACTTCTCTTATAGCCCCTCACCTCTGTCTGTGCCTGAACACGTCCCGGCCGGAGTGCTGGACATCCTGCCGGACCTCGGCCAGCGCGGCCACCGCCCCCTGGGCCACGGCGGCGGCCGAGCGCGCCCGCAGGCTGCCCGGGGCTGCTGCCCAGCTCCTGCCCCCCGAGCCGGGGCTGCCAGCTCTGCCAGAGCCCGGTTTGAAGTGAGCAGCCAAGGCCAGGATCAGCCTCATGGTGGATTTCAAGTTGCCATCGACGATATCTGCAAAACGCAAACGTTTGGGCGGTTGAGGCGCAGCGCCGGCGGAGCTGTGGCTGCCCAAGGAGATGAAGGGAATTAAAGGCAGCAGGGCTGTTCCAGCTCAGCAAAGTGCCTGCCACCTCCACAGGTTCAGAGCTTTGAGTGAGGGTCTCATTTTAGCCTCTGAGGCTGAGAAAGGCTGAGAGCAGCAGCTGAGAGCCTGTGAGGAACAGATAAGTTATCTCGAAACATAGCTTGAGAACACGGAGATAAAAATTGTAAATAACCCTGCACCTGCAAAATGTTTACATAAGGAATGTTGATTCTAATTAGCCAGTCATGGTGATGGGTAGTGATTGGTTGACCAATTATGTCCAGCTGTCTGAAAACCTTTAAATAGGGTGTCATTTGTTTAATAAAGTCAGACCTCTTTAGTCAAGAAAGAGTCAGGTCCGTGTGTCTTCTGTCGTGGCAACAGCAACACTTTGAGCAGCCCTGAGCCTCCCTTTAGGGCCATTTCCAGCAGTTAATTACTGAACACAAAATTACTGAATGCTCACTCAGAAGCAGAGCAGTTACTGAGGACTGGCCACTGACTTCATTAGCAGAGAATTCCCTTTTTTAAAACACAAAAGACAGAAGAGCAATGTGTTTCTCCAGTGGTGGCATCCTGTGCCATAAAGTGTTTGCAGCACCCTGCAAATGTTAATTAATCCTACTCAGTGATATCACACGAGTATTTTCCAGCACACCGATGTCATGGCAAAGATCAGCCACTCTTCCAGACCAAGATTTCCCAAAACAATTTAGTCAGAGCTGCTCAAAGTCCTGACTAAACCACGCCACAGACATGTGGTTGTGCGTTGTGTCTCCTCTCTGTTTCCAGCCCATGGCTTCCAGTGAACCAGAAATATTTTTTCCGTGTCTCCTTTCACTCTGGCAGGTTTATGTGTCCTTTTGGTGAAAGATTCCAAACCTGTACTCCTCATTACACCACTACCTGGGCTTCTGAGTGCTCAGTAGCAGGAAAAAAAGTCACTTTTTTTCCTCTGCATTATCCGTCTTTCAACCCAAAACCTTCACTAAACCAGAGGGGGAAAAGCCCCCAACTCTTCCACACATTAATTTACTCATAAATTACCTGTTTGATAGAAAACAAAGCCAGAAACAGGATTTCAACAGCCAAAACCACCCCCAGGGCCACACACCTTTAGCTGACGTCTGGTGCATGCGGATCTTTCTCGATGCCACGAACTGTAAGACTTTCTCCACATTTTCCCTCATCTCCTGCTGGCTGCTGGGGTTGACCTCGATGCCACTCAGCTTCTCACCAGCTGAAGGAAGCAAAAAGGCTTTATCAGAGGAGAACTGACCCGCTGGGGACTGTCAGAGGGATCGCTGGGACTGCTCTGATCTCCTGTCTGGCTGCTACGTGGGGCTTCTTGTCCTGCTCAGCAGGAACCCAGCGCCAGGAATAACTGGCTTTGGGGCTGTGCTGGGATGATGTCAAGGTTTGGGGGGCTGGAGCGGGATTCTGGCAGGGTTTGTGACCCCCTGAGGACCCAGGCTGCAGCTGCCTCCTCCCAAAGGACTGAGCTCCATGGAAAGGGCTCACCTGGTGAGGAACAGAAGCACGTGGGACAGAGCCATTGGGAGAAGTTTGGAGACCTGTCCCCCACTGGGGCAGGGGATGAGGATGAGGAGGGAGGAGCAGCAAGGACAATGAACTCACTGCACCCCCATTGCCTGTCCCCCTGCCCAGGGAGAAGGGATGACATCAGCAGACAGGTCACTCCTCCCAAAAAGCAGCCCCTGGGTCCATGGCAGCCCTGTGGCAGCTCCCAATGCCCCTGCTGGGTTTCCCCAGCTGCTGTCACTGCCTCTGAACCATAAGGGCTTTAATAGAATTGCATTTATGATCTGATTTATGGTTGTTTTTCCCTGCCACCCCCAGCAACATCTGCCTGACAGACGCCAGAGCCAAGGCAGCCCCTCCACACAGAGCCAGAGCTGAGGGGAAAAACAGGCCCAGATGGCAGCACTGACCTACAATCTCGATGAGCAGGGCAAGGGTGACCCCATCCCGCAGGTCCTGCCTCAGGTCCTGCACTGGCCTCACTGCTGGCTTCTTCTTCAGCTGGGAATTCACCCAGGCCACATAGGCCTGCAGCTGTTGCTGGAACAGAAAACAAGATGTTTGCATTGCAGGGGGACAGGCAGGGATCTCGCTTTTCTCTCTGATCCTCACAGATCTCAGCCTCCTGCCCTGGAACACAAGGAGCAGAGGTCTCATCCCCGAGCCTGGCTGACACCCCTGCCTGCTGTGGGGCAGCTCAGTCCTCCAGGGTGGGAGGAGGGAGCAGGACAGGACTCCCGAGCTGAGCACAGCTGACCAAAGAGCTTTTCCTTTCATCTGCATTTGAGCCAAACCAGTGCTGTCACCCCCTCACTTGGGGGGCCACGCTTTGCTCACTCTGTGTCCCATCCCCACGGTTTTCATTGCAAGGAAGCAGAAAACCCACAGTGCAGGAGCAGGGAACCCAGAGTTATTGCCCATTAAACAATTCCAGGACAACCAGGGGAGGTTTCCTGGAAGAGACAAGAGCCTCCTTCTGTAACACTCCCAGCGTGGCTCATTTGGAACAGTTCTACAGCCCCTCCACGTCCTGGAGCTGCCTCAGCACTTCCAGTGGCCCAGTTTCTATTCCTGCATGCAGGGAAGCTCCTTGGGCCCTGGGAGCCAGGAACAGGGCCTGTGCAGCAGCTCAGGAGGGATGCTGTGTGTGGGAGAGACCAGGGAAACTCATCCTCAGGCTCCTGGGCAGTCTCAGAGACCAGAGAAACTCAACCTCAGCCTCCTGGGCAGTGTGAGAGACCAGGGAAACTCAACCTCAGGCTCCTGGGCAGGGTTAGAGACCAGGGAAACTCAACCTCAGCCTCCTGGGCAGTGTGAGAGACCAGGGAAACTCAACCTCAAGTTCCTGGGCAGCGTTAGAGATCAGGGAAACTCAACCTCAGACTCCTGGGCAGGGTTAGAGACCAGAGAATCTCAACCTCAGGCTCCTGGGCAGTGTGAGAGACCAGGGAAACTCAACCTCAGGCTCCTGGGCAGTGTGAGGACCCATCTGGCACAAATGACCCAAAGGCAAAGAGCAGATGCCAGTGACCTTTCCCTTTCCATCCCCCTGCCTGTAACCCTTCCAGGGCTGCTGGGAAGGCTGCAATGCCTTTGGGCAGGGCTGCAGTGGGCCACGGAGGGTAAACAAACTGATCCATTGATGGGATTACCTCCCTTTTCACTAAGCTGCCCATGATTGTGCCCATGCAGCAGGTTTTAAGCCCCCATTCCATATGATCTCAGCGGTGTCAGGCAGAGTTGATGCTTTTACAGCCCATCAAAGTCACAATCTGGTCACAGCCTCGCTCTTAATTATCCTGACAGAGGAAATCCAACTTTAATCACACATGGCTCTGTCTGCTGGCTCAGAAAGGAGCCTGGACCTGAGCGGAGGCAGCTCTGCTCACTCAGCACAGGCTGGGGAGCTGCGAGGGGACAGGGGCCGAGGGGCTGCCCCCGTGGCTCTGGGAAACAAGGCAGCACAAGTGGCAGATCTGATCCAGTGGCCGCAATGCCCAGCCCCAGAGTTTCCTTTATTTTCTGCTTTTGCTAATCATTTTAGCAACTGGCACGGATTCCCCAAGGACACAGCCCCTCCCAGCCTGCAGAAAATCTGCAGGTTTTGGAGGAGTCTCCGTGGCCCTTCCACTTCTGTCTCATTGAAAGGAAAAACCCTTTCACCAAGCAGTTTGTTTTCTGTTCCTTCTCACAGAACATTCCTCGTGCATTCACAAAAAAGAATTTCTTGGCAAGCTTTTAGGTTGTATCTCTTAAAAGCAGGAGGAGGTTGACATTGTTATTATTAGTAAAAAAAAAAACAAAACAACAAAAAACATTCCTCAATCTCAGAGCAGTTACATTTTAAACAATGAGCATTAAAAGGAGGCTTCTGAGGCAATGGAATTGGGACGTCACCAGGACAAAGTCGTTTCATTCCCATGGCTGCTGGAATTCTGCACTTACACTTCATTAACAGGCTTGGTTGGTTGGGGGTTTTTTCCATTAAACATAAGATTTTCCTGCAGACGTTCAGACAGTTGGACTGAAGAGCATTTCCTAACTTTGTACCCAAAAACCTGGCAGACTGAGTGACTTCAGCAAGAGCCTTGGATTGCTGCAAAACTCCAAAACCCAGGGAGGGAGCTGTCACTGCTGGCAGCTGGGGGGAGCAGCTGACTGAACTTACCGAGGAAATTTGCCAGAAATAAAAGTTTAGTGACCTAAAAATGGCAAAGTGCTGTGAGATGCATGAAGGGACAGAGCCCCCGAGCTGCTCAGCAGAAAGCCCAAGGGCAATTTTTGAAGCTGCAGAGTCCAAAATGCTTCACTTCCCCACCAGCCGGGGAACAACAAGGACATTGTGAGCTGCCCCTTCAGCACAGCCACAAGGCCTCGATGCTCAGATTCACACCTCTGAATCCACAGATTCAGCCCTCTAAGAAAAAGTGGAAGATTTTTTGTTTCACCCCCCTCAGGATTCCTTTTGTTTCAAGCCCCGAGGCAGCTACTTCACCACAGCCCTAAATACTGCCACAGCAACATGGTCTGCTGCTTGGATGGACATCATTGCTGCCATCTACCCCAGAAAACCCTCCAGGTATCAACTGCCAGCACAGGGAGGACAAAGATTGGCTGGGATGTGTCCTGCCCTGGGAACAGCAGCTCTTCCCAGCCCATCCCACCACACCAAGACCCTCCTGAAGCCTGCATTTGCTCACAGAAATGCCCCAAACCCACAGGTTCCATCCCCATCTGGGGCTGCAGCCATCACAACACCCGCTCCCACACAGCTCTCAGCTCCTTTTAGCCAACAAAATTCAAAAAAACCCAGGTCTGGGAACAAACATGACACGTTTCAAGTGTTCCTGCTTCCCCTGCACGTTGGTTTGAGCTCCTGCTCAGCCCAACTTTAGAGTTTTCAGGGCTCACACTGCTCAGCTCCTCACCAAGGCTTCTTCCAAAGCCTGAATTTTTCAGAGGAAAAGCAGCCTGCTGTGGGGTTTACTATACAGAACACACATTATTTGGGATTATGGTGGAGCTAAGCTTAATCCTGTTTACATTAGCACAGCTTTGTGTTCCAAAAAAAGCCCTTTTTACCTGTACCCTGCCAGGGGGAAGAGCAGCAGCTGTACCTGAGGGGAGCTGGAGCTCAGGTTCCTCCAGGCAGAGCTCTGTGGGATGTTTTTGTCTTACTCTGGAAGACTTGGCAGGGCAGGAGAAGATTTTTCAAGCAAGGTGTTAGGGACTACAGGCATCCCAGCAGAGTTCCACCAGCAAATTACAGGCTGGGACATAGGGGGTTAAATTTTACCTCTCTGAGATTAAAGTAGTGCACATTTTGGTGTTGAACAAATGGACAAAATGATTGTTTTAGCAAGGAGGGCCCACCCTGCTCATTTTCATCTTTCAGGAGATCCTGTGAGCCTGTTTCCTCCTAGAAACAGATCCCTTCTCTACGTTCATTTGGTGAGTTTGAATCCATCCTTATCACTGCATTTAGAGAATCATCCTGCCAGAATGATGTTTTTGAGGTTCTTTCCACTGATTTCCCTTTGTGCACTGCTCTGCTGAGTTAGACTCCCTGATTAGTGTTTGATTTAGGGAATCACCCTGCTGGAGGGCCGTGTTTGGGGCTCTTTACACCAATTTCCCTTTGTGCCCTGCTCTGGCGAGTTAGAATCCGCGATGGGTGTTTGATTTAGGGAATCACCCTGCTGGAGGGCCGTGTTTGGGGCTCTTTACACCAATTTCCCTTTGTGCCCTGCTCTGGCGAGTTAGAATCCGCGATGGGTGTTTGATTTAGGGAATCACCCTGCTGGAGGGCCGTGTTTGGGGCTCTTTACACCAATTTCCCTTTGTGCACTGCTCTGGTGGGTTAGAATCCATGATTAGTGTTTGATTTAGGGAATCACCCTGCTGGAGGGCCGTGTTTGGGGCTCTTTACACCAATTTCCCTTTGTTGCAGGGTTGTGGCCACTGCCCAAGGCCCAGGTCTGACGAGGTCAGCAAGAAGAGCCCTCGTGCTCCCAGGATGAAAGGAATTCACTGTTGCTCCCTCCCAGAGCCCTGAACCAAAGGTCTGCAGCAGCCTAATTGCATCAGGACGTGCTGGTTGAGGCCCTGTATGATTGCTGAGCTTTCTGACATTGCCTTAATTAGATGGGAACTGTAATTTTCCACCCAGCCTTCCTCCAGTTCACTGATTTATTTGTTGTTGTTGTCCAAGAAGGCCTCTGTGGGAGCAGAATGCACAAACTCCCAAGCAAAGGCAGCAAAAAAATTATTTTTTCCTCTCTCAAAACTGATGCTTGAACGTGATTCAGGTTTTTTCAGTGTATTGAGATGCACCCAACAGTGAAAACCACCCAGATGTGACCACAGTGATGCCAGAATGGCCAACAGCACCCACAGGAGTTCTCCCTCATCAAACTCTTCATTTAGAGCAGGTGTTGGTGTCCAGAGTGCCCAGCCCTCCAGCAAGACATGGAATTTTTGACTGCAGAGTTTTCCACCTTTTTCTCAGTCCTTTCTTTACCCAGCAACAGGAAGAGCTTAAATGTAAACAGCGAGGCCCCACTCTGTCCAAACTCCCTAAATTATTTCTGCCACTTTGATTTTCACTTCTTGTAAAGCCAAAAAACTGCCATGGCCCATTCCAGAGTCATCCAGCTTCCAGTGCAGGATGAGGTCACTCCCACCTGTGCCTGAATACACAGGGATTTCATTCATTTTGTGTTCTGAAAGGGCTTAATAAGCAAATGGAAGATCCTGAAGCAGCAGCACCTCTCACATGATGCTCAGCAGGCACCTGAGGCCCTTTCCCCACCCAGGCAGAGTTTCTGTGCCAGCTACAGGCAAAAATTAAAGGCAAAACCTGGCAAAAAGCTGAGCTTTGAGTGCAAAGGACTCCAAAGAGGACTTTGGAGCACATGATTCACCCTGAGTTGTCAGATGGTTGCACTGCACCCAAACAAAGCCCAAGGTCTGCCCAAGCACGCTGCACTGACACATCCCCTGATGCTCAGGGGAAAAAAGGAGCATTGTTCCTCCTTCAGCAGGATCCCCATCCCCAGGCAGGGACAGGCAGCTCTGACAGGAGCCTGAGCTCCTCAGGACTCCAAAATCCGCGGGCAGGGACTTTGCAGAGGGCAGGGACACCCAGAGAGGCTCCCTGGCCACAGATGAAGGGCCCTAAAAGCACATTTAGGACACAATTTCGAATTCCCTCTGCCCATGACTTGCTGGGAGTGTGGCACCCCCTTTACCTCTCTCTACCCATACAGTAGCTGCAATCTTCACATTCCTGGTGAAATGGTCTGAAAGCCAGAAATCCGTGAGTGTCCCTGTGCAAATGCTCTGGAAAGACACCCTGCCAAGGGACAGCCTGGCTGAGCCATCAGGGCAGGGATTGAGTCCCAACGGCTCCACCCCTAATCCTATAGAGCAGCAAATGCATCCTTCCCTTGCTGAGAAGTCCCACTGCTGGCCAGGCATCAGAGTTTGGGGGAAAAACTGATCATAGAGCAAGGAATGGTCTGCTAAATCACAGCTGGGGGTAAATCCAGGTGCGGGGAGCCCCAGCTGTGCTTTGCTGTCTGTGCTGGAGCCTTGGAGGGGTTTCAGGGCAGCCCAGCCAGGTCAGACAACCTGGAAAGGCTCCAAGGGTTCCTCAGACCCAGCCACCTGCCCGTGGCTTTACCAGGGTGGGGAGGGTGTGAAACGCTGCCAGCCTCACCCCAAAACAAAGCTGGGCTGACAAAACAGCAGCTCCTCGAGAGCTCGGTGTGCTCAGGGAGGGATTCAGTGCTCCAGGGAGCACTGGGGCTGAGCAGGATGAGGGAGCCAGAAGTCAAAACAGCTCTCCATGGTGAATCCTATTAATCCTATAAATAGCCCTGGCGGCACGGAGAGGGTGAGTGCCAGCTCCTTCTGCTGAGATCACACAGCTGAGACCTTCTGGTCACACACCAGGACCTTGCCCCGAGGGCAGCAGAGCCAGGGCCGGCCCACACCGCCAGGAAATGACCCCAAAGAGAGAAACAAAGCAAAAACCATCCCAGCACATCGGCCAGGGCGGGGACTCACACCTCACACCGCGGGTGGCACCTCCAAAGGGTGTGAACCGAGCCCACCAAAGGATGTGGCAAAGAAGGGGGAAGGAGAGGCGTTGTACGTGGGAAATCCAGGCTTTACCCACCCAGCTGAGAATTCATGGGGAAATATTCCATGGAACACCCGGTGAGGGACAGAACAGAGCCCTGCAGCACTTCCAGCCTGCACAGAGCTGGGCAGGAGCAGTTCCCACCTCAGAAATGTGGAGAGATTCCCCCTCCTGGGCAGGGAACCCTGCGTTTCACTTTGTTGGGGTGCCCTGCTTTCCAAACAACCTCTGCTTGGGCCCTAAAAGTCTCCCTGTCCTCTCTGAAATGAATCGTTTGTTCAACATAATGTGGGAGAAAATAGTTATGTTAAATGACTCACTGCACACAAGCAGCCACATAATTAAGTTTCCAGAGGAAATGCTCCTCCAGCTCGAGAAAGAGAAGGTGTGCTGTTGTTAAAATGCAGCTTGGAGCTGCCAGACCCATTTTCTGACACATTTCTCTGTTCCCCATCTGTTTTCAAGACCTGACAGAAGTGTCAGCACATAAATAAACTGCATTTCCCCGAGGAGGGGGAACAGGCTGGGACCACATGGACGGAGTCAGCGCAGATGAGACCCCTCTCTGTGGTTCCCTTTCATTATAAACTCCTGCTTTTAGCAGCCACACATCCCCCGGCCACCATCCAGCTGTGGGATTGAATTATTTATCTGCCTGGCAGCGGGAGAAGCCCCCACAAACAGCAGGGAAACACCTTCAAGGCAGGGCAGGCCATTAATGAGGGACTTTAATGCCCACGGGGGGGACTTCGCTGCCTCTCGACATCAAACAAAACCATCCTGGCTTCAGATGTCTGCAGGTGACAGCGTCCACGAGGGCTCTGACTCTGAAAGGGAAGGGGAAAAAGGGAAATAAGCCGGCCTGAAGTGACAATTCAGCAACTGAGGGGCGCCTTTAGCAGGATGCGATTCCTCACATCCCGAGCTGTGCAGCAGAACAGGCGGGAGGGCAGGAAGGACAATGATGCTCCAGCACTAATTAGGAGATAATTGGGCTGCTGAGGTGGCCCTCAGTCAGAAGGGATGGAGAGAGAGGGGGAGAAGGAGGCGAGGGGACAAAAGGAACTTCCCCGAAGCCTCTTGGCTGTGCTGGGTTTGGTCACCTCCGTGCGCTGTCAGAGGGCTGCGCTGGGATCACCCGCCGGGATCGGGACACGATTCCACGTTAATTTCTGTGCACATAAACACCTGAACGGGCAAACAGGGCTGGGCAGGACACACAGCTCCTCTCTCATTTCCAGTCCTTGGCAAATCACAGGTCCTCCCCTTGCTAAACCGATTTTAGTTTTACTTTTGTTGGAGTGTGTGAGGAGGCGGAGAGCCCGTGAAATCTGTTTTTATGGTGGGAGAGGGAAGTTTCTTCCACAACTGAGCTGCCTGTAGGTAAAACCTGCCAGGCTGAGGCACTGAACGTCACTGGGGTTTGCTCCCATCATTAATTCTGTGGTTAATAAATAAGTTACTATTTGTGCCTGAGGAGGATGTGCTGCCCCCGAGCACAGGAAGTATGAGCTCGATCTAAACCCAGACCTTGGCTGGCTAAAAACGAGCCCGACGCTGTGTGGAGGAGGGGATGGAGCGGTTCCAGCTCCTCTCGGCAATCCAAGGAGACCTGGGGCCGCCCTGGAGCCGGGGGCAGGCTCAGGTTTCACCCCCAGCTTGTTTTCCCGCTGGGGACCCGGGCTGGGAAGCCCAGCAGGGATGTGCAGTGCTCATTTTCTGTGGATAACGGGGTGGCGGAGGCACAGCCCCCAGGCTCTGCAAGGCTGAGGAATCACCAAACACTCAACAGAGTTGAGTTCTGCGCTCTAAGAAAGAATAAACCACCCCCCAAAAGAAGATCCCTGCGACCAAGTGAGAAATAAAATAGCCACTCAGTGGTTCCAGCAAATCCCCCGCAGTTTTTCTTCCTTTTCATCCTACAGACAGCAGGTCGTGCTCCAGCACGGGCTGCCCGGGCATTACTGAGTCCATAAATATCCAACAAAATTCATTTTTTTGTGCCCCCTAAAGAGGGAAGTCCCACTGCACTCCCCACACAGCCACAGAATTCCCATCTCTGGAGTTGCTCGGTGCATGTCCTTATTTTACAATTCATTACCCTCCTAGCAGAACAGGCGAATAAAGAACACTTTGAAAATTACATTTTCCGGACCACGTTGAATTTCAGTCCCCTGGGGATTCAATTTACAGAAAAAGATGGGAATAAAACCCCAAACCAGCTCTTTGTCAGCCTCTCCCAAGAAATGCGAGTGCTCAAAGCAGATTTACAACCCCCAGGCACGCAGACACCGCACATCCCTCGGGAGGGGAGCCGCTTTTACACAATAAACGCTGCCCCAAAACAATATAAACTCCAGCAGTTTAAATTATTCACCGGGACAGCAGCGAAGCAGCGAGAAGAGCATAAACCCCTCCCGAGCTGCACAAACCCCTCCCGTAAAACCAGCCACAAACTCCTGACCAGACTCCATCCGAACCGCAGCCCCCCGTGCGGAACCCCGCTGTCCCCCCCTTCTCCGCCCCGCGGAGCACCGAGACCGCAACAATTCCGCACAAAACCATTCCGCCTTCCCCCCGGCGGGGCTCGGCGACGTGGCTTTACCTCGGTGAAACCCTCCTGAAGAATATCCAGCAAATTCCCCCTGGCCAGGCAGGCGAGCATCGTCCCGGGCGAGCGGCGGGCGGCGGGCGGGGGGCTCAGGGGCTGCGGGGCCGAGCGCCCGGCGCCTCGGGCCGCCTCTCCCTCCTCTTCCTCCCGAGCACAAAGGCCGGGAGCTCATGGGGAAGGGCGCTCATGGTCCCATCTGTGCAGCCCGGGCAGAGTTGAGCCGGAGCGGCGGCTGGCTTTGGGCATGCTCGGCGGGAGGAGGGAGCAGCTCGGGCGGAGATGTCACACGGTTGTCACGGCAACGCCGCGGCTTTACGAGATGCAGGCGCGGGGAAGAAACATCTGAAACCCATTTCCAGCCAGCCCGCAAACCTCCCGAAAGCTGTGTAAGTGAGATTTTTCCAACCCGCCGTACACAGGGAGCCCTGCTTGGTGTGGGGGTAGTGAGGAGGAAGAGGAGGAGGAGGAGGAAGGAGGAAGGGAGGGGATGCCTTGCACGGAGAGCAAAGCACTGAGAGAAGACCGCTCTGCAGCCACAGGAAGCTGCAAGCCAGGCCACGGAGGCTGCGAGGTTTGCAAGTTTGAACATTGCATTTTTCAGTGGAAAAAACCAAAACAAACACCTCCCCCAAAAAATCCCACAAACAAACAAATAAACAAAAACCCACGAAAGAAAACGTTCAAACAGTTAAACACAACCCCCAGCTCGCTCCCTACATCGACAAGCGCACCCATCACAGAAATAAGGATCAAATATCTCCAGGCTGCCTCTCGAAGCTGGTGTCGCTTTACAGGAAGCGCCCAGGGGGAAAGAAAAAAGGGAAAATGAAACGGGAATGGGTGAAACCCCCTCCAGGCAGGGGCTGTGCCTGGCAGGCACGGAGCAGCACTGCCAGCACTGACCCCGGTGCCCTCGGGTTCCAAAATATCTTGCCAGGCATTTCTAAGTGTGAGACGCCTTTAAAAACATTTTTTTTCCCCTCTGCCTAAGTGTTGAAGCATCCTGAGGAAAAATCAATGGCATAATTTCACTATTTTAGCCTGCCACAGCTAAAATACAGAAAGAGGAGCAACAGGTCACTCCCCTCTGTAAGCAACCCAAAAGGAGGAGGTTCCCTCGCCTCCAGTTTTAAATTGTTCATGTTTGCTCTCCCTGCTTCTCATAATTCCGTGGGAGTGGAGATTTTTATGTTTTCATCGATTCTACTACTAGATCTGTTAAGCAAAACAACAGATTACAGCGAGGCTTTGCACAAAGCCTTGTAAGCTGGAGCTGCTGGGGGGTTGGAGCCCTGATCCCGTTTCCGTTTGAGCTTCAAAATGCCATTAAATAAATATTTAACCCCATTTTTAATGCAATTGAGCAGCTTACGCCTGTGCAATTCCAATAAAATTTTGCAGGGAAACAAAGTAGTTCCTCCATAAGAAAAAAAAGTGACCTAATTTTGAGGAAAAAAGCAACAAAACACACTCTGAGCTTCCACTGTGAACTTTAAAATGCTCTTCTTGACTAATAATTTATTACACGTATTTGTATTTATTACATTATATATATTTACCCCGATTTTTACATGGTAAACACACATTCGTGGAGGATTTGTGATATAACAGGGAAGGATGCTGAGATTTTTGGGTCAGCCAAGAAGAGCTGGGACTGAAGTCTGGGATCCAAGGGCTCCCTTTCATCCCATCTCCCTCTTGCAGAGCCCCCTCCTGCCCCAACACCAGCACAGCAAAGGCAAAATGTTCCAAATGTTCTCCTTTTCCCTGCCAGGTTCAGGTACAGCCCTGCTCAGAGATTTTCTCATCAAAGATTTCCTTCTGCAGGAGGTTTCTTATCTCTGCCTGAATGCCAGGGAATGGAAAGCAGTCTGGACATGCTGAGCCATTCTTCTGTCCCTTTTGGGGACACAAATGGGTCTGGGGTGGGTGTGTGGGCTGAAAATAACTTTTAAAAATTAAATTCCGCTTCTCCCTTTGTGTTTCCCTCTGGTATTTCCAGCTGCTTGCGGCAGGAGCTGTGTTTTCCTGTCAGTTTTACACAAAAGGTGCCTTTCAGTGCTACTTTTGCAAGAAGCCTCATCACTAACGGGGATGATGCTTCAGAATTGTCCCTGAATTTTCCCACAGGAACCATCTCCCCAGTGATTCCAAACCCGGGGCGACGATATCCAAAGGATGCCCCCAGGAGCTGCTCCTGGCGTGAGGGAGCTCCAAGCCCAGCCCGCGGGGTGGTGGCAGTTCTGTTGGTGGCATTGCCATCTCCTGGCCACTTCCAGCATGACCCCAACCCTCGTCCTTGCGCCCTTTTGGTCACTAAAATTGGGGTTGAAGGGATAAAAACCAAAAGAGGCTGGTTCAGGAATTCACCCGCGGGGTTTGTGGGGCCGTGACTGCAGCAATAACCCAAAGAGCTGCTTAAAGGCACTGCTGCACTTGTGTCACCCACCCCAAACTGCTCGTGAGGCACCCCAGAGACACAGAAAGGACACAAAAAAGGCTGCTGGGAACTCACAGAGGGTGCAGGAGGCTGTGGGGGGTGACGGGGCACCGTGTCCATCAGAGTCCCCATGCTGGGTGTCACCTCAGCGCCAGGGGAAGGTCCCAGCACTCCTGAACCTGAGGGGAAAAGCAAATCCATCAAGGACCTGAGCCCCCCAAGGGGCTGGAGGGCCTCTGGAAATGGGGTGGGATGGGGGGGGATGGGATGGGATGGGGTCTGGAGCACGGGGATACCCAGGAGCAGGGCTGGGGTGGGGTGTGGGAAGGGGGTGGGGGGAACGGGCACAGGAGCAGGAGCAGGGCAGTGCTGGGGGGGGGGGCGGAGGAGAGGGGGGGGAGGGGGGGGCCGGGGGAACAATGGGGCCGGGGGGGGGGGCCGGCCGGGGGGGGGGGCCGGGGGGGGGGGGGGGAGGGGATGGGGTCTGGAGCACGGGGATACCCAGCAGCAGGGCTGGGATGGGCTGTGGGAAGGGAATGTGGGGAACAGGCACAGGAACAGGAGCAGGGCAGTGCTGGGGGGCGAGGCGGTGCTGGGGATGGGGTGGCACGGGGACAAATGGGGACAGAGAGCGGGTACGGCTGGGGTGGGATTGGGTGGGAGAGGGGTGAGATGGGCTGGGATGGGCTGGAAGGCTGGAATGAGGTGGAATGGGATGGGGTGAGACGGGATGGCACGGGATGGATGGGATGCGGTGGGACGGGATGCGGTGGTACCAGGACCCGCACCCCCGGCCCTACCTGCCGCCGGTGCGCGTCTCCGGCTGCCATGGGAACGGGGGCGGGATGGGGCGGGATGGCGCTGGCTCCGCCCCGGGATCGGGGGGCCGGGATCGGCATCGGCATCGGGATCGGAGCCAGCCCGGGGAAGCTTTTGCCCAGCCCCGCATCGCCGCTCCAGGAGCCGGACCCGATGTGTCTCCCCAGCCCCGCAACGCCGCGCCCAAAGTGCGGATTTATCAATTAAAACTAAATATTGCGTCTTTAATGGCACATCAACGCTCGTTTGGCACACATGGCAACCGCGGGAAGCACAGGAGATTTGAACATTCAGCGCAAAACCGAGTCCTTCGGGAAAATCCCTACTGCAGAACACGTGGCTTCCACAATTCCCCATGGAAAGCCTGGAAGAAATCACCGGAATGGGAGCCTGGAATTGTCTCCAGGATGAGCTGCACTTCCAGGAACGGCCCCGAGAGTGCTGTGGAAGCCGGAGCTCCTCAGGGAACGGAGATAAAGAACCATTCCAGGGGCTCGGGCACTCGTTAAAACACGTAGGAAAACTGGAAGCTTGGTCCTCAAACACTTCCACCTTGGCAAACACAGCCCGGAGCCGCTTTATTTTTCACCACGAGCAGGAACTCCTCCGTGCTTTCCACACCCAGCTGAGTTCTAAGATGCCAAGTTCAGTGTGTTTATAAAAGGTACCATCTCTAAACGCTGCCAATGCCCCACGATCTGCTCTGCAGGCCATGACTGAGGAGCAGGAGGTGCCAGGCCTTGGTTTAGTGCCTGAGGATGGTGCCTGGGGAGCCCTGGTGCCCTGCCAGGGCTGCCCAGTGGCAGAAGCCCTTTGGGCCATTGCCACTCTGAATCACTGACACTATCTGAAGCCACAAACAGCTTCTCAGAGGTGGAGCTGATAACCCCACGTGGTGTGTGCTCTGTGTCACTGGGGTTTATAACCAGGGCTGACAGCACAAAATGAGGAAAAAGTGGAGGCAAAGTCCAAAGTCCTCTCTGAAGCTGCCCAGGATTCGTTCCCAGTATCCCAGGCAGCTGCTGGACTCTGAGAACTGCCCTAATTTTAGGCAGTGATTTGCAGCTAAATTGCCAATTTTCCCTTGTTTCACTTCCAGTCGGAGCCAGGAGCTCAGTCCTCACTTGTCTGCATAGAGGAGTGAGGATGCACCTCTGAACAGCCCATCAGTGAGAGGAATTGTTCTGTCACCCTCCTAATCCTGCATTTCTGGCTGCCAGGTGCTCTGCTTGGCTGTAGAACACTGATTTTGGGGGAAGGAGATGCACACAGGGCCTGGCTGCACCTCCAGGGGCAGCTGCTGGAAGGAGACAGTGCAGCAGGTCCTGCTGAAGGTCTCCTCTCAGCACCACCCACGTGTCACTCTGCACACTCAGGACTTTAACAATGACACAAAACCCTGCACCAGAACCCCCTTTAGTGCTGAATTCCTGAACTCCCAAAGCCAGCACTCGGCTGGGCTTTCCTCCCCGCAGCCACGAGCCTCCACCAGCCCAGCAGCAGCTCTGCCACCTCACAGGGCTGGCAGGAGATGGGCTGCCAGCTCCAGGGGCAGCTCTCCCGAGGGGAGGAGGCGTTTTCTGCCAGCAGAATCCCATGGGAAGCTCCTCAGTGAGGGCGGCTGAGGCGGGAGACGCGGCCTCTCCCAGCTCTCCGCCGCGTCCACGAGCTTTCCTTGCACCTACAGCCGTGAGCTCCTTTTCCTGCTGAAGGAGGAGGACGAGGCCACCCAGCCTTTTAGACCAAGGTGCCATTTTTGCTGTCGTACTTCAGCCTGGCCCTGGGGAAGTTGAGGGTGGCGTATTCCGTGGCGTTCTGCAGCTGCAGGTTCTTCACCTCGGCCGCGGAGCGCTCCCGCACCTTGGAGAACACCTGGATGTCGGCGTAGTGGATGCTCTCCTCCTGCTGCACAGCCTTGGGCTTGCTCACCGTGGCGTAGACAGGGACATCTGGGACATCTTCGTACGTGGGGACCTTTGGGGGGAGAAAAATCTCTGGGAACTCAGCGCCCTGGGCTGCTCCTCAGAGCCCGCAGGGCCCCCAGCACCACCCACCCTCTGACACCTCAGGCTTCAGGGAGCTGGGGTCGTTCATCCTGGAGAAAAGGAGGCTCAGAGGAGACCTTATCACCCTCCACAACCTCCTGAAAGGTGGCTGGAGCCAGGTGAGGTTGGGCTCTTTCTCCCGGCAGCACTGACAGAACGAGAGGACACAGCCTCAAGCTGCACCAAGGGGAATATAGGTTGGATGTTAGGGAAAAGTTTTCACACGAAGAATAATGAAGTACTGGGATGGTCTGCCTGAGGAGGTGGTGGAGTCACCATCCCTGGATGTGTTTAACAAAGGATTGGATGTGGCATTTGGTGCCAGGGTTTAGCTGAGCTGTGAGGGCTGGGTTGGACTCGATGATCTTGGAGGTCTCTTCCAGCCTGGTGATTCTGGGATTGTGTCATTCTGTGGTTCTCCCACTGCACTTCAAGGGGCAAAAAAAAATGTGGAAAAAGCCATGGACACCATGCTCACTTCAGAGGCTGCACAGCATGAGAGGATTCATGGCTCTCAATCCTGCCCTGTGTCCTCCCAGCCCACAGAGCTCAGGGCAGCTCTGTCTCCTCAACACACACTTAGGAAAAATCCCTCTGGCAAGTTATTTACCTTCCTGCCAGGCTGCTGCTGTTGAGCCTCATGCCTCACATTAGCTCCTGCAAAAGAAACACCAGGAGGTCAGCTTAAAACAGTTTATTTTGGGAAAATAAAAACTGGGATGCAGCAATGCTGTGTTGGCCCATGGGAGCCAACTGGGCACTCTCCCCACTGGGCACAAATCAGATTTCCACCTCATCTGGCTCCCTCAGCCCTAATGCTGCCCTGATGCCTGCAAGAAGAAAGCCTGGGCTTGTTTCTTGGGGGAAAACAAGGTTTCCCAGGATGGCAGCACGCTGTGGACCGCAGAGTTCTTGGCAGAACCCACAGGCCCAGCACAGAGAGCTCCTTGTCAGGCCCTCGGAGGAGTCAGATCCACTTTTAACTTGGTTATTTCCTCTGCTGCCTGGCAAACATGTTTTGCCCAGCACGGTCCAAAGGCCACAGGCCACAGCTTGAGGAATGCACTTTATTCTGGGGAGAGCTGTCAGGCAGATGCTTGCAGCTCCTGCAGGAGGTGGATGCAGCTCCTGCTCTGCTGGAGAGCACTCAGGTTTTGGGGTGGGACGTGGTTGTTTTAAAGGCACTGCTGAAGGCCCTTCCCTCCCCCTTGCCAAACCCCGTGGCACATCACCCTCCTTGCTTGAAGATTTACAGAAACGCTGCCTCAGAGTTCTCTTGAGGAAGGTTAAGTACAAAAGGAGTGTGGGAGGGGACCTCAGGCTGAGGCACTGATGTCACCTGCCCAGGGCCTCTGTCACTCCACCAAAGCACTGTCACAGATCCTTACCTTGCTTCTCTTTCTTTCTTTTGAAAGGTGAAGGACACTTCCTGAAATCAGAGAGACACATCAGCCCAGAAAATCCCAAACCCCTGCCCTCCCAAACACCATCCCAAACCACACCTGGGGTACCACGGATGGCACAGGCCCAAGGAGAGCCAGCAAAGAGCCACAGCAGAGCCCGAGTGGCTCTTGCAGGGGAAATGTCCAAAGGGAAGGTGTGGGGATGTGTTTCCTCCTTCTGGGACACACCCAGCTCACCCCACAGCCACCCCCAGCTCTCCCTGCCTGCCCTCCTGTCCCAGCAGCATCCCAAGGAATGGGAACTCCTCTCCCTGGAGCTTTGCAGCTCCATCTGCACAGCTCAGCTCCGAGGCACGGGGTGCAGGGCCCCATCCCAGCTGGCACAAACCCCTTCTTTTGGGGTCAGCTGCTCTGCCAGCCCCACTCCCTGTGCTTTGGCCCCCTTGCCCAGGGAGCAGCTGTCTGGCTGAAGGCTTCAGACATTTTCCTGTTCTCAGTTTGCCACTTAGAGCAGAACCAAACCAAACAAGCTTTGCCCTCGCCACGAGCCAAGCCAAACCCTCCTCTCTGTACCTGTGTGACCAGGGAGACACAGGCACAGATCTGTTCCAAGAGAGGACAGGAGCCAAACTCATCCCAGCTGTAACAACAGAGCCTGGAGCCGAGCTCCTGCAGGCTGGCCCTGGCAGAGGGGACTCGTGTCCCCCTCTGGGACAGATGCACCAAGGAAATGTCACGCTCAGAGGGCTGGGGAGCAGGTGCCAGCCCTTGTGTGGCCCCTCCTGCACACACACGGAGCAGAGGGTGCAGCTGAGGGGCTGCCAGGGGGCTGTGCCTCTGCTCAGCAGCTCCAAGTGGGCAGGCAGTGCCCTGGATGGGGCTCCAGGCTCAGCATTTGGGCTCCAGGGAATGCTGTGTGTCCCACAGGGTGAGCCTTTGCCAGGCAGCCCTGCCATAGCTGGGGACAGAGCAGTGCCCTGGGCAGGGCTGTGCCTGTGCCAGCTCTCCCAGGCAGCTCCACAGAGTGTGCAGCCAGGCAGGGGCACTCCAGTGGGAAAACAAAAATCCCCAGGAATGCAGGCAGAGAGCTCGGAATGGCCAGTAATGATTAACCAGGCCTGGGCAGGCAAAGGCAGCTTTGGGCAAGGCAGGGTGGCCAAGGCTCCAGCACTGCCACAGGGGCCCCTCCAGCCCTTCACAGGCAAAATCTGGGGGGTTCTTCCCAGGAATTTGGGGTTTAATTCACAGCAGCCCCCTTTGTGGGGCTCTCACAGCCTCCTCCTCTCCTGTCTGCAGCGTCTCCTCCTTGCCCGGGTTTGTGTGCCAGAGCACTTCCCTTCCTCCCAGCACTCAGACCTGCAGGATTTCACCAAACCAGCACCCTCTGAGGCACTTCCCTTCCTCCCAGCACTCAGACCTGCAGGATTTCACCAAACCAGCACCCTCTGAGGCCGGACCAGCAGGGTCCCTCCCCTCTCTGCTGGCAGACAGGCGGCCGGGCTGGCATTCCAGGCTGCCTCCCTTTGTGCAGGGAACATTGCAGGCAGTGTGTGGGCTGCAGCTATTCCTGTCTGCAGGATAATCACAGCCAGGCATCTCCCCGGGAATGGGGACACGTGTGGCACGGGAAATGGGAGCAGGGAAACCTCTCCCCTCCTCTCCAAACCGGGTCAGGCGTGTTGGAACTCCCAGCCTGAGAGAATTCCCCACGGCAGCACCCTCTGCCCTGCTCCTGCACTGCTGCCTCCCCTGTGCCCGAGCCAAGGCCATCCTGATCCCTGCCCTACACAATCCTGGGGCCTGGGTTTGGGCAGCTTTCCCTGTCTGTGCACACTTCCATGGGGACAGCCTGGGGGCTGCCCAGACCCGAGGGCACAATTCCTTCATCAATAACTTCCCAGACGGAATAAATTTGCTGTGACAGCTTTTCTTTAAAGACCTCAGACTGTGCCCCAGGCATCCCCTGATCGAGCCCTTGCCTGCTGATGCCCTGGGTGCCTCATTTACCATTTTAAATAAAAAATGGGAGTTTTGGTGGGTGACCAGCATTCCACCTCCCACCTTCAGCTCCTGTTCCTAAATCCCAAACTCCTCAAGGCTCAGCGCTTGGAAGAACCTCGGTGCCTTCAGCTCCTGAGCCTTCCTCCACTAGGTGATGCTGTGCCTCTTGGAATTATTAAAAACTGGATGAATTTCTCGTACTTTCAACAAACGCAGCATCGGAAAGAGAACGTCCTCAGAGCTCCATCTGATATCCATGGCTCTTCCCCTCGCAGCACGCCCAGAGCTGAAAATATTCCCGCTTGGCAGCGGGGTGATGCCCTTTCTCTGCGAGCAGGAGGTGCAGGGCACAGCAGGAGCCAGGAGGGATTAAAGTGTCACCCTCCCTCGCAGGAAGGAGCAACAGCATCTCAAAAACGTGGCCGGGATTTCCCCGGCATAAATAAATCCCCGACAGACGCAGGCAGGGAGAGGGGCTGGAATGGCTGAGGGCAGGATGGGGTGGCTGAACCATCCGAGGGGTGGCTGAACCATCCGAGGGGTGGCTGAACCATCCCAGGGCTGGCTGAACCATCCCAGGAGTGGCTGAACCATCCGAGGGGTGGCTGAACCATCCCAGGAGTGGCTGAACCATCCCAGGGCTGGCTGAACCATCCGAGGGGTGGCTGAACCATCCCAGGGCTGGCTGAACCATCCGAGGGGTGGCTGAACCATCCCAAGGGTGGCTGAACCATCCGAGGGGTGGCTGAACCATCCGAGGGGTGGCTGAACCATCCCAGGGGTGGCTGAACCATCCCAGGGGTGGCTGAACCATCCGAGGGGTGGCTGAACCATCCCAGGAGTGGCTGAACCATCCCAGGGGTGGCTGAACCATCCGAGGAGTGGCTGAATCATCCCAGGGGTGGCTGAGACCCCACAAAGGGACAACACCTTGTGGTGTGTGCCCGGCCGGGCTTGAGCACAGCGATTTTCACCAGCTCCTGGCCAGCTGCCGGCTGGCTGCAGCACCCCGAGCTGCCACTCCCGTGCGGGCTGAGATGTGACAAAACCCCCCCTTGTCTCCGTCCTGTGCTGCCGCAGGCACCTGTCCCCGTGCTCACCTGTCGCTGCCCGGCCGGGTGCGGGGCTCAGAGCCTTGGCAAGCCCAGCACAAGGGCGCGGAGCCCCCCAGCCCTCCCAGAGCCGCGCCCGCGGCTCGGCACTCACCAGGGCCGGCCGCAGCCGCACAGGTTGCCCATGGCGCTCCTTCCCCGGGAGCCGCCGCGCTCTCTGCTCGGGCTGAGCTCGGATTTCCTGGTTCCTGCTCGGCCCTGCCTGCTCAGGGAGTGTCTGGCAGTGTCGGGTTTCGGAGCGCTGGCCCCGTGTGCCATCTACCGGAGCTGTCCCCTGCTCCCGGGAGGACGGGGCGAGCTGTCGCCGTGCCCCCAGGCGTCACCCCTGGGCTGGAGCTCTGTTGTGTCACTCGGGCAGCGGCCGTGCCTCCCCTGTCCCTCTGTCCCACCCCGGCGCGTCCCAGCGGTGATGCAGAAGGGGTCGGAGGAGGGATTTCAGACAAAAGGAGAAGCCCCAGGGTGGGAGCTCTGTGCTGTCCCCGCTGCCCGTCCTCGCACCTCGAGGAGAACGTGTGGCATGTGTGGCATCAGCTGGGAATGAGAGGATTTCTTGGAGTTCTTCAGAGCTCAGCTGAGCTGCTGCTGCCCCACAGCCACAGGGGCAGCGGAAATCCCCTTCCTTCAAAGCTACCTGGATAAAAGTGTTCAGTTCTGTGCCTTTGAGAGCGGCAGGGTCCAGGAGAGCCCTCACAGCCTGGAGGAGCTGCAGTGCAGCTCTCAGGCTCAGCCACAGAGGGTCAGACGGGAACAGGGATGTGCATTTCACCTCTCTGCCCCTGCTGAGAGCCCTTCAGTCTGTCCAGCCTGAATGACCAGAGCCTTGGCCATTCCTGGACCTAAGGATTAGGTAATTCCTGGGACCTAACCTCAGGCAGGTCTAAGAGAACAGATCCTCCTGAAAGATATCATTTTAATGTCATTCTTGAGCAGTAACTCTGCCCCACAGCTCTGGCCTGGCAGTCAGCCCCAGTTCTGTGCAGGTCTGATCCCTCCAGGGGTGTCCAACAGGGGGGTGAGCATTAATTCACCTTTCTGTGACAGGAGCTGGTACTCCAGGTGTACCCACGCTCTCAGCCAGGCTCACAGCCCCCTCTGTCACCTGCCCAAGGGCACAGCAAAGCTTGGACCTGTCCAGCAGAAGGAGAAGGATTCTGCTTTGGAAGGGTCACAGCTGGCTCTGGGTGAGCTGCACTGTGACCTGCAGAGCCTGAGCCTTGCTCTGACACTGCTCCTGGAGGAACGCCACGGAATTTAGGATTAGATTTATGCAGACAGCTGGGATTCCGTGCTGGTCCCGTGTTCTCAGGCTCCTGCAGAGTCCAGGTGTTCCCAGGAGCCTGTCCCTGCCTGCAGACTGTGTCTCTGGCCGTGCCACAGACACTGTTGTTTTAATGAACCAGCGCCTGTTTTGATTTCTGGGATAACTCCGGCTTTGTTGCTTTGTGGGGAAAGAGGGAAAAAAACCAGGCTGGGAGCCTGTTCCCATCAGCCTCTTTCACAAATACTGGAGCTGCCGCTTTGAGCTCCACCAGAGAAACAGAAAAGCATCAAAAACATTGGCAGGGACGGGGAGGGCTTGGCTGCCACTCCGCATTCCCTCCGCAGGCTGTGTCTGCGGCGATGGGAGCAGGCACGGCTCCCGGCGATGCTGCCGGGCTGCGGGGCCACGGCGGGGCCACGGCGGGGACGGCAGCAGGGACAGGGCGGGGACAGAGCGGCGACAGCGGCAGGGACAGCGGCAGGGATAGGGCGGGGACAGAGCGGGGACAGCGGCGGGGACAGAGGGGGGACAGCGGCGGGGACAGCGGCGGGGACAGCGGCAGGGACAGCGGCGGGGACAGCGGCGAGGACAGGGCGGGGACAGCGGCAGCGACACGGCAGGGACAGGGCAGGGATACGGCAGAGACAGGGCAGGGACAGCTGCAGGGACAGGGCAGGGACACGGCGGGGACAGGGCAGGGACACGGCGGGGACAGGGCAGTGACAGCGCTGCCCGCCCCCGGGCACTGCCAGCCCCTGTCCTGCATCGCTGCGTGACAGAGCTGTGACCCCGGCACAGCACAAGCGCCCCGAGGGAGGAGGTTGAACGCAGGGGAGAGCAAAACCAGGGCCAGGAGGAGCTGGGGAGGGCACAGAATTGTGTAGCCGCTGCTAATTCTGGGCGTTTTTGTGGCAAGAGTGTCCAGGTCAGGACAGTGTGGCAAGAGTGTGACAGGTGCGGTACAGGCACACGCCGAGCTGGCATTGTCCATCAGAAATGAAGAAGAGAGAGCTCTGCAGTGTTTTGGGGGCTCCTTTTGTCTCAGAACGCTCTCCCAGTGCAGCCCCAGCCCCGGCTGCTCGCTGTTGTCAGCCCCCAGCACTCCATGGAGCTGCTGAGCGGGGACAGATGGCATCTGACGGTGCAGCCTGTGCCATGCGTGCCCGGCCGTGTGCGTGCCCTCCTTGCCCAGCTCCAGGCCCACGTGTTTGCCATCTCCAGCCAGAGGAGTTCATCCCAACCATGAGAAAAGGGACCAGCAGCATTCCTTGCCAGAGCAGGCACAAAGAGAAGCATTTTAGAGCCGCTGCCACGAAGTGTCTGTGAGTGTGAGGAAGCCTTTTAGGAGGGGGCAGAAAAGAAATGATGGCCATGCCTGACCCCTCACACACGACGGGGCTCTGCCCTCAGCACAGGGCTCAGGAGCTCAGCCCTCTGGGGTGTGGGTGAATGGGATGCAGGTGACTCAAAGTCCTTACCCCAGAATTATGCCTGGAGTTATTATTAATGGACAATGCCTGTTGTAAAGGTGACTCTTTTATTCTGACAGTTTCTCTGGTTCTGCCTCAGGAGTCAGGACAGGAGGTCAGACACCGAGGGTACCTGCTCTGCTCTGGGCTCAGCCACCCTCCCTGTGCCTCCTGAGCCTGGCAGGCAGGGCTGCTGCTCATCTCACTGAGCCCCGGGGCCCTGGGAAGCAGAAAAGAGCTGAAAATAGCTGGGCATTGCTCTACCCTGGATCCCACTTTTCCTGGCAGGGGACAAAAATCAGCCTCATGTCTGTGTTCCAGCCCCCGAAGGGATGTGCTGGGCAGGCTCCTGAGCGGGGCATTCCTGCCCCCAGGCGTTCCTGGCCCCACAGTGGGCTGGGGGCAGAGCCACAGGGAGAGGGGGAAGTTCCATCCCCGAGGATTTTGGAGCCTCCTCTCCCGTCTGTTGGGAGAGCTGCACCCAGGCACGCCAGACATCCCCAAATTTAGCCACTGACACAGCATTTTGTGTGCCTGGCTTGGCCCTGACGACACAAGGGTGGCAACTGTCACCTGCTGAGCCCTGGGGCCGGCGGGGCAGCAGCTGCCAGCGCCAGCAGCACACACGATCCCTGTCCCCATCAGGGACATTGCTCACGTAGCATCACAGTGTCTGCAAATTCAGCCCCTCCCTGCCTTCACAGACAGGGCTGGGGCACCAGCAAGGCAACTGGGGTCTGAGCAGTGCCTTTCCCTCCAGAACTTTGGGGTTCAGTCCCCTCACAGAGGTCTGTGTGTGAAGGATGTCCCGTAACTAAAGGGCTGAGCAGGCACAGCCTGTGGCTGGGCATTAATTTGTGCCCCATTAACTTGGGCTCACTCCAGCTGCAGGTCTGGAGATGCTCAGGGACCTTCCAAGGGCTCCTCACTCCTCACCTTTTTGTCCTTGAGGTCACTTCACTCTGGACTCCCTAAAACAGCAGCTGGGCCAGAGGGGTGAGGCACAGAGGTGGCCACAGTCCCTCCATGTCCCCACTGGTGCCACTTCCACAGTGAGCTCAGTCCCAGCTGGGCACTCACTGTCCATCCTTCCTGCTGCACAGGAGCAACACCAATCCAAGGCAAACAAGAGAAGAGCAGAGGCAGATTTATTCCTCTCTCCTCCCGATTGCTGCAGGCACTTTTACAGACCAACACCCACCTTCCAGAGCCATGAAACTCAGCCACCAGCTCAGAAGGCAGGCACTGGGATCCCCTTTTCTGTCTTCCCAGTGCCCTTCTGGGCTAGAGCACAGTCCATTGAGACACATGGTAAGGGTAGCAATGACCCTGGGGTGAGAGCAGAGCTCCCTGCATGGTGACCTGACCTAGGAGAAAACTTGCATTACACTCACTCACACTCACACTTCAGTCCCACTCTTTTTTCCAGTTCCAAGTCCCTTTCTTTCCCAGCCATCAGCCCTGAGAAGCAGAAGTGTGGCTGCCTCGGGGCCCTGCTAAACACTGATGGTGAGAAATAGGGGTCTGGCGTTGCGGATTCCCCATCCCTGTCCCCCCTCCCACCTTCCCAGATCTGCAGCCTTTAGGATTTTTCCTTCTCTTTTCCTTCCTCCGCCTGTTCTTCTTGCCCCACTGGCTGCTCCTGCTGGGTTATCTTCACCTCGTTGACTCTGGCCTTCACCTCCTTGCCTGTCCGGGGAGCCACAATGCTCAGGATGCCATCGTGGGACAGGGTGGCCCTGACCAGCAGGGGGTCCACGTCCAGGGGCAGGATGTACGTCCTGGTGAACTCCCTGGAGATGAAGCCGTGGCGGTCAGCCTTCTGCGGGTGCTGCCCCACCACCTCCAGCAGGTTGTCCACGGTGCGCACGCTGAGCTCGTCGGGCAGGAACTGGCAGACGTCCAGGAACACCTGGAACTTGTGCTCGTTCAGGCAGATCTCCGAGGTGCCCCTCTCCAGCTGCTTGTTGATCCGGGGCCGGATGTAGTAGCCGTGGTACAGGGCGGGGGCTAAAATCTCGGAGGGGGACACACCTGGAAAGGAGACCCAGTGAGGAGTTTTCCAGGGAATGGGGTCGGAGCAGCAGACAGGAGGAGTTTGGGACCTGCAGAACACCTTGGCTTTGCCACATCACCACAGCAGGGGTGGAGTCTGCTGCAGTTCCCACCTTTGTGCCCCTAAAACACACCAAGGCCACATCCCTGCCAGGCACTGCGTGCCCCTGGGCTGCCCAGAGCTGCCAGCAAGCCCAGGGCTGGCATCCAGCTTCACATGTTGGGTGCACGGGGAGGGCCTGGTGGGTGCACTGGGAGCTCTGCAGCGCAGAGCCCACAGCCAGGGATGGGCATGGAAACTGCTGATGGTGAGGAAACCGCCCTGAAGGACTAAAGGCCTTTTGTGTGCCATTGTGCAGAGGGCTTTCCTTGGAGCTTTTTGCCTTTTCACGCTGTTGTGCTGGTGCTGAATGGTTCTGCTGCTGCCCACATTCCTTCCCCTCCGCCAGCCATTGCCCAGCTTTGTGCTGAACGCCCCAGCTCAGCTTTTCTCCACATCCCCCTGGCTGGAAAAGCTTCCCCCCCCTCCCCTGAGCCTTTTTGCTCCATGTTTTCACAGCATGTGCATGAATGCCAGAGCATGGCTGGCATGAGGGAGGGACAGGACAGGCAGCAGTGGGCATGGATGGAGAAGTGGACATGGAGAGCGAGACCCTGGCTATTCCCTGGTTTTTCCCAGGCTATTCCTTGGCTATTCCCTGGTTATTCCTTGGCTATTCCCCGGCTATTCCCTGGCTATTCCCTGGATATTCCCTCGTTATTCCCTGTTTTTTCCCTGGCTATTCCCCGGCTATTCCCTGGCTATTCCCTCATTATTCCCTGTTTTTTCCCTGGTTACTCCCTGGATATTCCCTGGCTGTTCCCCCCTGATTTGAACCCCATTCCTCCACTCAAAATTCCTCAGCTCCAGCTTCCTCCTGCGGAGCTCAAGCTCCCCAGAGGGAATTCCACCAGCCCTCCTGCAGCAGAGGGGAGAAAGGTGCAGAGAGGGGGTGATCCCACCTCCTTCCTTACCTTCCCCAAAGTTCTGGTCGTAGATCTTGCTGGGGTTGGCGAACTCGTACTCGGAGCTCATGGGGTAGGCGTGGGGCACAGTGCGGGCAGCCATGGCGTGTCCAGGATGGGCACCTTCCTCCCTTCCTTCCCTCCTTCCTTCTCTCCTTCCTTCCCAGCCCTCGCTGCCTCTCCGAGTGAAGGCTGCAAGGCTTCAGCTGGGTGGGTTCCAAAGGGAGGAGGGTGTGATAAAAAAGCTGGACCAAAATAGCCCCGCACGCAGGCCGAGGACGCCGGGCCAGGGCGGCCAGCGAAGCTTCTTGCTGCGTTCCAGCAGGGAGGGCAGGCACTGCCTGCACCCAGGGACACCTCGGGGACACCCTGTACGTCCTCCCGGCCTCTGAGGGTCCCTCTGGAGCAGGGGGTGCAGGAGGTGGATGGGCAGCCGAGCACAGCCCCGACCCAGGGGCTGAGGGGAGCAGGACAGAGCTCAGGCTCTGCTGCTCCACAGCAAAGCCACAGGCTCCTTGGAGCTGCCTCAGGGAGTCCCTGGCACTGGAATTGGTGGCCCTAAGCCCCCGTGGGTGGCTGGTGCTCGTTCAGGTGTGTAATGAAGCTACTGCCCACACCCATTGCCCCACTGTGAGCTTGGGGCTCAAACCCCTCTCATTCCCTACGTGAGGAGCCTGATTACCCCAGAAGCTGAGCTCAAGCCTTCTGCTCCTTCAGTGGTGAAGGGCTGCAGGGGGTGAAGATCCAGATCCCATTGCTGCCACTTCCCCATCCTGAGCTGTGCTGGCTGCCCAGGCTCTTCCCTTGGCCAGGGCTTTGGCACAATGTTGTGGAGAAATGCTCGTACCAGACATCACCAGTTAACCCAGGCTGTGAACCTGGTGTAAATCCAGTTTTACTGAGCAGGGCTGGTGGGCTGCTGGTGCTGCAGCAGGGCAGGAGTGCCCAGCTGAGCTCTGCATTCCCTGAAACCAGAGATTTCCTTGAGCCCTGCAGTGCGGGACAGCAGGTGCAGTGCTGTTGATGTAATGGGGACTTGGAGAGGGTATTTATGGCCTGGGCTGCTGCATGGAGCAAATCCTGCTCCCTATTCTTGCAGGCAAGCCAAGAGGAAGAGGCTCAGAGCCTTTTGCAAAGGGCTGGCAGAGCTGGCAGTGCCTCTGAGCCAGAAATTGTGTTTAAATTGCCAGCTCTCGCAGGCAGAGAAGCTCTTGCCCTTCGACAGTTGCTAGGCTGGACCCATTCCTGTGATTTGGGCTCACGGGCAAGGCAGGGATTAAAATAAATGTGTCCATTATTAGGAGGAGAGCTGCAGGAAAGAAGGTTAGTGCAGGGGCAGAGGCAGACAGGTGTTCTGCACCCTTGGGTGCAGTGCAGCACCATGGAGGCCATGACCATGCCCAGGCTCTCTCTGGGCTCACAGCATGGGGGTCTTCCCTCCAGAAAAACGTGTTCTGCCGTGGGCAAAAGGCAAGAGGTGTTGGTGGAGAGATCCATCCTTTCTTCACACACACCGTGAGGGCAGCAGGGCTCTCTGGGCTGCCGAGCTGCAGTGCCAGGGCCATCCCAGCAAAGCCTCCTGGCACCCCCTAGCCCTGATGTTGGGGCTCCCTTTGCTCCGGGACAGGCGCAGCCCTGGCGGGTGATGCGGGAGTCGAGGTCCCGGTGCCGGCAGCGGGAACAACAACAGCCCCTTGTCCTGGTCCCCGTGAGCCAAAGATAGGAGCTGCATTGATCCCGCTGGCATCCAGAGCAGCTGGGAACAGCGGCCAAGCCCGCCTGGGACTGTGGATAAACAGCACGTGGGCAGCAGGGCGGGCGCCGGGGCACTCTGGCTTCTTGCTGCCCCATTGGGCTCCTCTTCTTCCTCTCTCCCCTTCCCCCTCCTCCTCAGCAGCGCGCTCAAATCCCTCAGACAGCTACTGGGCACCGCCGAAGGGCCCAGCCCAGGAGTGGGACAATAAAATCCCTGACACCACTGTTCAAGAGGCCTCGGGGGGGTGGAAGGCCAGGCCAGCTGCACGGGTATAAAGCTGTCCCCGCTCCCGGCACGGCACTGCAGCACAGTTGTTTGCCAGGCTCCTCCAGCGCTCTCCAATGGATATCACCATCCACAACCCCCTGATCCGCAGACCTTTCTTCTCTTGGTTGGCACCGAGTCGTATCTTTGACCAGATTTTCGGGGAGCACCTGCCGGAGTCGGAGCTGCTCCCTGTTTCCCCCAGCTTCAGCCCCTTCCTGATGAGATCCCCCATCCTTCGGATGCCCAGTTGGCTAGAGACAGGACTCTCGGAGGTAACCTTTGCTTCTTCGGGCTCTTTGTGACACAGCCTGCTGGCTCTGGAGGCCCAGCAGAGCTGAGAGCTTGGAAGATGCTCGTAGGTGTTTTGGGGTTTTTTTAGGAGAAAGGCTGGGGGAAAAGGTGCATTGTTTGTGCCTCTGCATTGTTTGGGATGGAGCAAGTCTGGCCATAGTGGTGGGAACAGAGGCAAACCGAGCTCAGTGTGCGTGGCAGATCACCCTAGGAGCTGGCAGGGGAAAGGAGGAAGCCTAATTTCCCTAATCTCTCTAATTTCCCTGATCTCCCAGTCTGCTGTGCCAAACTTGCAATCCCACTCCCACCTGAGAAGCAAAGAGCTGTCAGGCAGTGCAGGAGCCCGTGGCTGCTGAGGGAAAAGGGGCCTATTTTAAACAATCACTGCCCATTAAAGCAACATTTTAATAAGATCCAGGACCCAGAGGATCATGCAGCAGGCACCTCCTCCCTCCAGGGGCTGAGCCAAGAGGCTTTTGCCTGTCTTGCAAGTCAACTGTCTTGTTTACAAGGAGCTTGAGGAGCTATTCCAAGCAGAAGGAGTGAAAGTATTATTTTAATCCTTGCATAATGTTCCTCTCGATTTAGTGACCTGGGTCTGGCTGCCCGGTGAAGCAGCCGTAGTAAAGAGTCAGCTTTAAATAAAGAGTCAGTTTGAACCAGTTCAGGTGGAGAATCTCAGGTCCTGTAGTGATGGGCGTTAATGCAAGGCCAACAAGGGACAGGGCCACTCTGAGCAGATCCCAAAATAAAGGTCAGCGTGTGTGTGTGTGGAGACCAGCTTGAGTCTTGACCTGCTGCATTCTTTTTTAAGCTGAAACCCTCGGCTGCTCATTTCTGAAGTCACCTCCTGGTTTTTGCAGATGCGACTGGATAAGGACAAATTCTATGTGAACCTGGACGTGAAGCATTTCTCCCCCGAGGAGCTGAAGGTGAAGGTGCTCGGGGACATGATCGAGATCCACGGGAAGCACGAGGAGCGCCAGGTACCCCCTGCTTTAACTTCACCCCTGGGGGAGTCACTGTGAACTCCCTCACCTCTGGTGGCTGCAAAACAACCCTGTGCTCATCTCAAATATTTGTAATTTTTTTTTTTACCAAGATGCTCCGTGCAATGCCTCCCAGCTGATCCCAGACAGGGCAGCAAGAGGGTGGAGGTTTATTGCTGATGTGGCATGAACTGTGAACTGAACTGGAAAATCATCTGGGAAATGGGCACTTTTGGGCTTCCCCTCTTTCTGGGAAGAGGCCAGGAATGCAGGGAGGCGTCCAATGAGCTAATAATGAACTGTAATAATCAAGCCACATAACTAATTAGTCCATTGCCCTGTGTGCTAATTTTCCTAGGCCCAGCTATCAGTCTGTAATCCTTAAAAGTTGTGTTCTGCTGTCATTCATCCCTCTCCCTGCTGGCTCTGGAGACCTGTGTGGACACTGGGCAGGCAGAAATACAGAGCCATGCCCAGAGCTGGGTGTAACAGCATTTTCCAGTCCTCATCCCACGTCCCCTAAAGTAGCTGTGTCGCTGGAACTGCCACCCCTAGAAGCTCCTGGGAGCACAGCATGTGAAATCCAGTGCTCCCTGTAGCTGCTGCAATGCTGACACAATTTCTGAAATCCTTTTTGGCTAAGAAGATAATCAAGCAGTGAGCTCGGGCACTGAGGGTCTGCAGGGCAGGTGTGGGTGGGAATGGCACCTCGGGAATGCCAGCACAGAGTGCAGGGAAGCCCCTGGCTGGCACAGGGGTGGGCACAAAGCCTCCTCCTGTAAAGCCTGTGTACCTGCAGGCACCTGCAGCCCAGGCACTGTCTCACCCACAGAATCACAGAATGCTTGGGGTTAGAAGGGGCCTTAAAGCTGATCTCCCTGTGCACAGACACCTTTCACTGCCCCAGCTCACCTTGCTCCAAGCCCCATCCTCAAACACTTCCAGCCACTCCCCACCTGCTCTGGCCAACCTGTGCCCGAGCCTCCCCACCCTCACAGGGGAAAAGTTCTTATTCATGTCCAATCCAACCCTGCTGTCTGTCGGGTTTGAGCCGTTCCCCCTTGGCCTGTCAGCCCAGGCCCTTGTGAAGAGGTTCTCTCCATCGTTCCCGGGGGCTCCCAGCACGTACTGCAAGGCCACAATCAGGTCACCCTGAAATCTCTTTTCCACGCTCAGCAATCCCAGTTGTCTCAGCCTTTCCTCACAGCAGAGCAGCAGAGAGCAGCTCATCTTCAAAACCCCTTTGAACTCCCTGAAAAGCTTTCCTTTGAGAGCCCCACCTCCCCAGCCGCAGCCTTTCAGCAAAGACTGAAGGTTTAAGGCGGGACCGGGCGAATATTCCTAATTAAAAGCCGCTTCTCCTCCGCTGGCGCAGGACGAGCACGGCTTCATCGCCAGGGAGTTCAGCAGGAAATACCGGATCCCGGACGACGTGGACCCTCTGACCATCACGTCGTCGCTGTCGCTGGACGGGGTGCTGACCGTCAGCGCTCCCCGCAAGCTGAGCGATGTCCCCGAGCGCAGCATCCCCATCACCCGCGAGGACAAACCGGCCATCGCAGGCGCACAGAGGAAGTAGGGGCTGCTCTGCTGTCCCCAAAGCCACCCCTGGAGGGCCATTCCAGAGCTCTTTTCCTCCGCCAGGTGCCGGCTGTACTGAATGGCCGCTCGTATTATTTATGCTGAGTAAGTTTACTAACGAATAAAAACCATGGAGAAGCAGTTTGGATTGGTTTGTTTTGGGGTTGGGTTGAGAAAGGTGGATGCAAGGTGCAGGGGATGATCAGCACTGGGTGGCAGGCGTGCCCAGGACAGCTTATCTGGGTGTTCAGAAGCACTTTGCTCATCACACCTTCAACTGAGGATTTCAGAGTGTTTCACAAGCAACAGGAAAGTTTCTGCCGTGGAGATTAAACTGGTAAAACAGCTCCGTGACAATTGAAACCCATCTGAAGTGTGGGTATTTGATAACAGCTGGCTGCAAGACAACTGTGTCTTAAATCTCTGGAATGATTCATGTAATGGAGAAACATCCAGGGGCTGCAGCCAGTTCAGAGCAGCTTCAGGTGAAAACTGCAGGGCTGCAGTAAACACAGACCTACCCAAAGAGAAGGAAAACATCTTGCTCTGATGATGCAAATCGCATCACTTTGAAACTCTGCTGTTAGTGCCCTTCAAACAGGGAGCAGGATCTGATGTCTACAGCAATAATCTGATTTATGCCAGCATTGCTGAGTGATACAAACCACTACTAAAGTCCTTTTCAGGCATTTCATCTGCTTAGCACCTCTCTTCAAAGGGCTAGAAAGGGAAGCCTGGATGACTGGAACTGAATTTCTAAAATTCATCTTCAAAAAGGACAGATCTGTCACACAGATCATCAGACTCAGTCATGCCCTGACCTGTTTTCTACGTGCCTTACACCTGCTGAGGCAAAAGTTCCATTAGCAGGCATCACAGTACACCTCAGCTGAGCAGGGAGGACATCCTTCTGTGGCTGAAGGTGAGAAAAATCAAATGAGCACTCTGTGATGTGGGGTCCCTGTCAAACACCCCAAATCCCCCCTCATTTCCAAGGCCTGCTGTTTCCTAATAGCTGGTTCTAATTAGCTCTCCCAGCTAAGCTGTTAATTGGGCTTGTCTGGCCAGGCACAGCCACCTCTGCACGCAAGAACAAACCCCAGACACACACAGAGGTTACAAACAGCACAGATTAAAAAGCAGGAAGAACATTTTCCACATGGCTTTCTTGTCTTGGGGTCTTGGTGCTGGAAGGAAATCACTGCACCTCTGGTTCCTGAGGGTTTCTGGTGCTTTTCCTGCATCCTTCTTGTTCCTTCTCCACCTGGAGGCCTGGAGTGCAGCAGGGCTGCGCAGCTGGGCTGCACAAAGGAGGCTCCAGCTCAGGGTGGTGCCTCGGAAATCCATGAGGTTTTTGTTCAAATCCTAAAAGAATCAACATTGAAATGAAGTAAATGTAAAATAGTAAGAATTTAGCCCAAAAGTGCAACAGAGGGAGATATTTTTTACAGCACAGGGGTTTTGTCAGGCTCAAATCAGCAGCCAGAAATGAGCATTTTGAGTGAAAGCTCTCTGGGGATAAACTGGATGAGGTCAGCCAGACAAGAATACTTGAAATGCAAAACCACTCCCTGAGTGACCTGAAATACCTGTTCTGGGGTGGCACAGGAGCACAGCCCAGCACAGGAGAGTGACAGAAAACATCTCTGTCATCTCCAGGCACAAACATCATCGAGAAGCTCCTCGCATCCAACAGATCCTCCCAGTTCTGCACACGGAAAATTCACTCTCTGATGTTTCCCTGTAATCTGAAGCAGATTTTTTCCAAAGCACTGAGTGTGCTGAAAAGGAAAACTCACTTTTAGCATGGCTAAATCGAAGTTTGGAGGGGCTTTTTGTAATTATTGGAATGGGAAGGTTGTGTGGTAACTATTTTCTCAGTACCCAACACCTCTCCAGGCCACTTACCCATCATTTAAAATAGACAAAATGATTCTCTCAAGGCCCCAGGGACCCAGTGCCCAGCACAGAGCTCACAAATTGTGCCAGTGGGTCTGTGTAGGAGCTCAGCTTCGCCCATTTCAAACCTTCCTCTGTCATTATCTGTGTCCTGACACACTGTCCCTGCCCTGTGGGGCAGCTGTGGGCACACAAATGGAGGAGGTGACACCCAGGCCTCGCTGTCATAGATATTACAGACCATAATTTCCTTCCTTCTCAAAGGCACCGTACACATATGTGAGGCAGGTTAATTAATTTACCTTGTATCACCCTGTTGAGGAATTAGGGACCTTCTTATTACACCTTGATTATGTCTGTAATTATCTGACACCAAACGATGCTTCCACCACCTTTCCACTGCTTCTCTTCTCTTTTTCTTCTCTTTCTGTCTGTCTCTGCTTCTCCCCTGTGGGAATTCAAGCAGCACAAATATTGTCAAAGACTAAGAATTGCAGGTACAGGTAAAGGCAGGTACAGGTAAAGATGAGTTCAGAGGAGGCCACCAAGTTGATTATAGGGCTGGAACTCCTCTGGTATGAGGAAAGGCTGAGAGAATTGGGGTTGTTGAGCGTGGAAAAGAGATTTCAGGGTGACCTGATTGTGGCCTTGCAGTACGTGCTGGGAGCCCCCGGGAACGATGGAGAGAGCCTCTTCACACAGGCCTGGGCTGTCAGGCCAAGGGGGAACGGCTCAAACCCGACAGACAGCAGGGTTGGATTGGACATGAATAAGAACTTTTCCCCTGTGAGGGTGGGGAGGCTCGGGCACAGGTTGGCCAGAGCAGGTGGGGAGTGGCTGGAAGTGTTTGAGGATGGGGCTTGGAGCAAGGTGAGCTGGGGCAGTGAAAGGTGTCTGTGCACAGGGAGATCAGCTTTAAGGCCCCTTCTAACCCCAAGCATTCTGTGATTCTGTGAGTCTGTTCTGTGAGATTCCCCGGCTTTCTAACAGCCGCGCTTTTTCTTTTTTTTTTTTTCCTTTTTTTTTTTTCTTTCCCTTTCCTTTCCTTTGAACGCAACACCCATTTCCTGTTGCAGCGCGGCGGGCAGAGCTCCCCGAATCCCCGCTCCCGCACGGCTCCCGCTCCCGGGGATGCCGCAGCGCATCCTTCGCGGGGACACCGCCACCTCTCCGCGCCCGCGGGCGGGACAGCGGCTGCCGAGGAGCCCCCGGGGATGGCCGCGGGGACCCGACGCCACCAGCAGTGGCCGCTGCCCGTGCCGCACGTCATGAGCGAGCGCCGGTGGCCGTGAGCGCCCGGGGCTGCCAGCGCCGCTCCCGGCTGGGGACATGGGGCCGCCGCTGCGCCGCGTCCTGCTGCTCGGAGAGGGCAACTTCTCCTTCGCCGCGGCGCTGTGCGGGGCCCAGGGCACGCACGTGGTGGCCACTTGCTACGAGAGCGAGGAGGAGGCGGCCGGGCGCGGCGGAGCGGCGCGGAGCATCCGCCGGCTGCGGGACAGCGGTGGGTGCGCGCCGGGGCCCGCGGGGACAGCCGGGGACGGGCGTGGAGCTGCTGCTGAGCCCTTTGCTGTCACCCTGCCGCCATCGCTGTCACCCTGTTGTCGTCCAGAGTGGCGTCGCTGTCACCCTGGTGTCACCCATCGTTGCCCCGCGGGTCCCCCCTGTCCGCTGCCGTGTCCCTTGGGACCCCCTCGCCACTCCTCAGGGAAGGGACTGGGATGGCTCAGCTGGCTAAATGAACTGCCTTAAAATCCGATCAGGCTGAAACAGTACGGAAATAGTACTGAAACTACAATTTTCAACTGTTTTCAGAAGTTTCTGCTGCCTTGAAAGAGAGCGAAGGGCAGAGAGAACCCCACAGGGCTTCCTGGTGTTCCCAATGCTCGAGGCAGCTCTCACCTACTTAAAAACACCCTGGAGGATTTGCATTCCCACCTTTCTTGAAGATTTCCCCCCGATAACCATCAGAGCCTTGTTTTGCGTTTGCTGTTGCAGGAGCCGAGGTTGTGTTTTCCGTGGACTGCACCAAGCTGAAGGAACACTTTTTGCCGGGAAAACGGGAATTTGATTGTATTTATTTCAACTTCCCCCACTGCGGGAGGAAGGCTGGGGTGGTGAAGAACAGGCAGCTCCTTGCCGGTTTTTTCCATAGGTGAGTAAAGCAGAAATAATTCTGTGGTCATTCACGGCCGTGGCACGGCTTTCCAGCTGTGCTCCAGGTGTTTTTCTGGCACTGGGGGGTCTGGGGGTGTGCTAACAGGAATTCTCTGGTTTCCTGGCTTCCCTTCCAGCTGCGCAGAGGTGCTGGCACAGGAGGGAGAAGTGCACGTGGCCCTTTGCAATGGGCAGGGAGGGACTCCTGCGGATCAGCCCAGGAGGGAGTGGCACAACAGCTGGCAAGTCGTGGCTGTGGCAGCGGGAGCTGGCTTTATCCTCAGCGACGTTCATCCTTTTAAAGCAGAGACTATCGATGGCTACAAATGCACAGGTTACAGGTAACCACCACGTGGCAAAACTGAAATTCTGATGTTCGTGCTCTTAAAATGCCCCAGCACTAGGGTGTTCTTTTAGTATCTTGTTGGCTGGAGAGGAGCTCCTTTTAATTTTCCTTGAAATTTTCCTTGAAATTTTCCCTAAAATAGCTGCAGTTCTTGATCATCTCTGAGCAGAATAACCAAGATTAAAATGCAAACTTCCTGCCAAAGCACCCTCTAAAAATAGGACTGTCTGAGGATTTTAAAGGTCCAAAGCATCAGTTTCAGAACAATATCAATCTCAACTTAAGACAGCAGGAATGGGGGTTGCTGCTGGCAGGGACCCTTGGCCATCATCTGCTCCTGCCTGCTTGGGGCATGTTAAATATCAGAAATTATCAGTGACTTTGCTCTGTTTTTGTGTATTTTCAGGAGTCAGGATAAATCCTTCTGTGTAGAGGGTGCTTTGAACCACATTTTCACACAGAGCACAGCACCCCTGTGTTTCACACCCGTGAGCTGCAAGACACAACTGGGAAGCCAAAATGTTTCATTTCAAGTGCCACAAGTCCTGGTGGATAAAATTAATAGGTGAGTTTTATAATTGGTTTCTCTTTGGCAGTTGCAGCTCTCCTGCTCTCAGTGGGAGTGACCAGCAGTGGGGTCAGATAAATGGAGAAGGTGGCTGGGAAATCTTTTTTTTACCAGCAAATTGCAGATAATTCTTGACTGTAGACAGACATCACAGTCCTGAAAATGTCCAACACCTTTGGTGAAAGACTTGGCCTGGTCAGGTAGTTCCTGGCGTAGGAATGTTTTGGGTAAATTGCTGTGCTCAGATTATGGCCACAGGAAGGCAATCACAGATGGTGTCTGTAATTTGCACTTTCATTTTTCACAGGGGTTTCCTCGAAGGGAATTCCAGTCATCCAGTAAGGACAGTAAAGGAGAAGCTCAGTGCTGGGCTCAGCCAAGCTTTTGCACTGCAGAACATCAGCTCCTGCCTTCCTCTGCTCCACCAAGGTCACCCTGATGGTGTTTGCCACTCCAACCTCTTCTGGATCACTCTGAGCCCAGGGGAGGCTCCAAGCACTGAGAAAATGTCTCAGGGGCTGGCAAACGCAGTTGTGTTTTCCCATTTTGGCCAGGACACAGATAAGAGTGTACAAGAAGGACGCCCAATACCACAGCAGTTTTATCTTAGGCCTTCCCTCCTGCCTCATGCTCAGGCAATAATAAAAAAGAGAGCCTTTTCCCCGGGGACACTTCAGGTGCTTTCCGGGCCAGTTTTTAGGAAATGTCGGATTGCTCCCCATTCCATGCCTGTTTTCCATGAGATGCTCATTGTGCTTGCAGTTAGCAGGGGCACAGAGAACAGCTGTATCCAGATGTTGGTGGATAACATTAAAACCACCCTGAACTCTCTTCACCAGGGCATTTCTGGCATCAAAGCCAGCATCAGCTTGCAGGAGGCAACAAGTTTTGGAACGGAGCTAAATGACTTTGCTGCTTTTGAATGGCAGCTTGGTGAAATTCTGCATTTCCTCTGTGTGGGGACAGACCCAGACCACTCAGGCTCCTGTGTGGGGGTTATCAGGACAGCTCCTGATGGATTAAAAAGCCGTGAGCTGGTTGTTGTCTCGGCCTCACTGAACCTGGACCTCCTGGCCATGCTGCTGTGTGGAATATCTGACTGGAGAATGCTCTGGACATCAGACAGGCGTTTCCTCAGGCAGTTTCCTGAGGGAGAGCTGAGGCTTTTCAAGAGTTTTTCCCTCTATCCACCTTCCTACGTGCACGATGTCAGCTTCTGGGTTCCTGACGGGGAGGAGTTGGATGAAGTGGCTTTTCACACCCTTGCTAGGAAGGTGTCAGGTGAAATGGTCGTTTCCATCCAGTTAAGGGACAATTTCCAGCAGCCAGGGACAGGCCGGAGGAGCCTCTGCTACAGGGTGACTTTCCAGTCCTGTGACAGGGCCTTGGGCTGCCGGGAGGCAGCGGAGATGCAGCTGCACTTTCGGGAGGAAATACAGCAACACCTGGGCGTGACCCTGAGGTAGAACATCTCCCGTGGTTTGCAGGGGCTCCGGCAGCTCCTGTGCCAGTTTCTGACCTGGAGAATGTCCCCTGCGTGTCGTGTGACCTAGCACTGTGTTGTTGCAGTGCCTGTCACAAGGGCGGGGTGGACTTGGAGCACCTGCACACGTTCCAATGTGGGAGTTCCTGTCAATGAGGACGGAGCTTTCTCCTGTTGCATTCCTGTGTGTGCATAATGAAACCTTTTGTGAAGCAGAGCTTTTCTGTTCTAGGGTGCTGTGAGAGTGGATTCGATCTCTTTATTAATGCAAATTCCTGCTGGTGTCCAACCTGCCCTCCCCTGGCCCAGCCTGAGGCCGTTCCCTCTCCTCCTGTCCCTGTTCCCTGGGAGCACAGCCCCCTGCCGTCCCCTCCTGTCAGGGACTTGTGCAGAGCCACAGCGTCCCCCCTGAGCCTCCTTTTCTCCAGGCTGAGCCCCCCCAGCTCCGTCAGCTGCTCCTGGGGCTCCAGCCCATTCCCCAGCTCCGTTCCTTTCCTTGGACATGCTCCAGCCCCTCCACGTCTTTCCCGTGCTGCCCTTTGCCCATCTCCTGAGCGCAGGGGGTACCAAATAAAGAACATTTTCCATCGGTGCGTTCACCATTCCCTCACTTTCCTGCCGAGCACTGGGCGGGCAGGGGCAAGGCAGGGATGGACCCTGGCTCGGACCTGGGCGTGCGGGGCAGGGACAGGGTGGGTGATGGACCCGGGTGTGTGGGGCAGGGACCGGCTGCGTGAGTGATGGACACGGGTGAATGATGGACACGGGTGGATGGTGGACACGGGTGGATGGTGGACACGGGTGAGTGATGGACCCGGGTGAGGGATGGACACGGGTGGATGATGGACACGGGTGGATGGTGGACACGGGTGAGTGATGGACCCGGGTGAGTGATGGACACGGGTGGATGATGGACACGGGTGGATGGTGGACACGGGTGGATGGTGGACCCGGCTGTGCCGGACAGGGACTGGGTGAATGATGGACCCACCTGTGCGGGGCAGGGACCCGGGTGGGTGGTGGACCCGGCTGTGTGCGGCAGCGCTCTCCCTGTCGCGGTCCCTGTGCCTGTCCCTCTGTCGGTCCCGGTTCCTGTCCCTGTCCCTGTCGCTGTGCCTCTGTCGGTCCCTGTCTCTGTCCCCGGCCCTCTGTCGGTCCCTGTCTGTGTCCGTGGCCCTCTGTCGGTCCCTGTCGCTCTGCCGCCCGCGGGGAGCGCTGCCCACACCCGTGATGGCGGCGGCGGCTTCGGCCGCGCTCCCGCAGCTGCTCGGGCCCGGCCGCGGCCTGCGGCGGGCGCTGCCTGCCCGTACCCGCCATGGCCGCCAAGGGGGCCCGGCAGCGGCCGCGGGCGGGCGGCGGGGACGCGGCGGGGCGGCGGCCCGAGGGCAGCGAGGAGGCGAGGAACGAGTGGGTGCCGCGGGGGACGGAGCGGGGGCTGCCGGGGCTGCCGCGGTTTCCCCGGGCGGTCGGTGCCGTGGGGATGGTGCCCACATGCCCCGGCCCGGCGCTGCTCTGGGCGTGCGGAGGGGCTGCTGCGGGGCGGGGGTGCAGCCCTGAGCGCGGCTGATGGGTGCGTGCTGCCTTGTGAGGGGCTGGCATCGCCTCCCCGCCCTAGTGCCACACTCAGCCCTTTGCTTCTGTCACCTTGTGAGCCTTGATCTCGTTGCTGAGTCTTCCTGCTGCATATATGTGTATATATATATATATTTTTTTTTTACTTTATTTTTTTTTTCCCCTTTGAATTAGATCATCCGGGAGCAAAGCAGGGCACGTCTGGGCCCCTGAAGGATCAACAGCTTTCAAGTGTCTCATCTCGGCCAGGTTCTGTGCGGCTCTGCTGAGCAACATCTCGGATTGTGACGAGACCTTTAACTACTGGGAACCGGTGAGTCCCTTCCTGCCCTTGGGATTGGGGATTCGTACTTGGCCTGTGCAGAAACCCATTTATTTAGGACCTTGTGCTCTCTGTTTCAATTTCCAGGTGGCTTGTGCAAACGCAGATTTATTTAGAACCTTGTGCTGATCCCTCTGTTTCAATGAGAATTTTTTTGCTCTGGGATTCAGAGGTGGGGGGGTGGAAAACTCTCTGTTCTGTGTTAATTTTTTAATTTGATTTCTGTTGTAGACACACTACCTCATTTATGGGAAGGGGTTTCAGACATGGGAGTACTCTCCAGCCTACGCCATCCGCTCCTATGCTTACCTGTGGCTCCATGCCTTGCCAGCCTGGTTCCATGCCAGGGTTCTGCAAACCAACAAGGTAAATCATGTGTGTGGAAGGTGCTTTTGTGAGGAAGAAATGTACCTTTAGTGTGTGTGAAACAGCCGCCCTGTTTGATGTTGAAATTGACTTGGTGTTTATAAAACTCCGGTTTGTTGACAAACATTGACCTCCCTGTTAGCATTTCCAAGGGTTTGTGGGTTTCCCCTGATGCTTTACAAGCCCATTTTGTGTCCCTGTGCCTCATTCAGACTCTGGCTGTGTCTGCTAGGTTCTCATCTTCTATTTCCTGAGATGCTTCCTGGCCTTCCTGAGCTGCGTTTGTGAACTCTACTTCTACAAGTGAGTGTCAGAGTCTGTCTGCAGGGGATGTTTGGGAGCCGTGTGAGTGACATACACAGTTCCTGCCACAGGAAATAGGCTTTGAGGCTCGTGTGTAGATGAGAAAATACATGTTCTCCTGATAACTCCATGAGATGTTGGTCAGAATGCCACAGTTAGGACAAAATTGTACTCCCAGATCTGCCACCCACACCTCTACTCCAGCATTTTGTTGACTCCACTCGTTTTCTCACTGCTGGCAGCAAGCAGGGTGGGAGCGTTGCAGACTGAGCAGAGTCTGATGCTATGTTTGCTTATCACAGTGAATTTGACTGGAACACATTGATTGCTGCTGTCTGTAATCTCCAGTGCTGTTTACATCCACTAAAATCAGTAGCCCTAACATGCAATTATCTTGTCTAAACTGGATTTTTATCTTATTTTTACCTGCTGCCTGATTTTCAAACCACTACCTTGCATGACTTTTTTGTTTGTCAGTACTCTGATTGAAGGAGATGTGGCTTTTTTGCATGATGGGGTTTTGTGAGGGGTGGGGATTGTAGATGGATTGAGGTGTGCAGCAGTGCAGCCACAAGCTCCTGAGATTTGCACAAGCACAGCTGGGAGAAGCCAGGCCCCATCCAGAGTTCTGCACTGGTGTAACTCAGGGTCTGAAATCCCAGGCCAGAGGCAGCAGCTGAGTGTTGGGAATCCCCCACCTCAGAGCTCTCAGGCTGCTCCATGGATTGCTTGTGGTTCTGCATGCCTTGGGTGCTGCTGATCTTTGCCCTGTTTTGTGGTACCTGTTTCTCTGCTGCTTCCCCAGGGCTGTGTGCAAGAAGTTTGGGCTGCACGTGAGCAGGCTGATGTTGGCCTTCCTAGTGCTCAGCACAGGGATGTTCTGTGCTTCTGCAGGTGAGTTGGCTTGGCACTGACACTAACAATGACCAAAGACAGGTCCAGAGAGAAGAAAATCACATCTCCAGGGTGCTCTTTGTTGTATTCTCATGACAGAATAAGCATTGATTCAAGTTTTGTTCTCTGTGTTACAATTTCCAGGCCTGTTTCTTTTGCTGCCTGCTGTTTTTTAATATTGCTGTGCCTTTTTGCTGTCCTTCCTTGGATATCTTTTGTTCTAAGGAAGGAGGCTGATATGTTGGCAATTTGCCTTTGTGTGCTGTGGCTGTTCTCCCAGCCACTGTAAGGCTTGTGTGGAACACTTGCTGCAGGTGTTGGGTGAAGCGTGGGGAAGCTGTGCTGACCTTTCATCCCCTTGCCTTGCAGCTTTCCTCCCCAGCAGTTTCTGCATGTACACCACGGTGGTTGCCATGACAGGCTGGTACATGGACAGGCCCTCGGTGGCAGTGCTGGGGGTGGCTGCTGGAGCCCTGCTGGGCTGGCCCTTCAGTGCAGCTCTGGGGTAAGGAGGAGATTCTTGCCCTTCCTCAGGTGGTTTTCACCTGGCTGGGGAGGAGTTGGGGTGGAGGAGAAAACCAGCAGGGACTGAGCTGCCAGCTTAGTCCAGGATCATTGCTACAGGCTTCCTGGCTTTTGAACAACTTAGGTTGGGAAGATTTCCTGGCATTAATATGAGTAAAACCTGAGCTGGATGATGAATCTGGAGTAGAAGCAGAGGCCAGTGAAGTGGTGGTTTCTTCTCTTGCTTTGAAGGGGCAGCAGAACCTGCAGTGGGGTTTCTCAAAGTCTCCAGTTGACAGCTGGTCTCTCTTTCAGGCTTCCTATTGCCTTTGACTTGTTGATCCTGAAGAAGAAGTGGAAAAGTTTCCTGAACTGGTGTGTGGTGTCCTTGATCCTGTTTTTGGTGAGTGTCTGCAACGACACAAAGAGGGAATGGATGGCAGTAGAAGGGATGAGTTCCTCTAGGAGCTGCTGGCACTTGAACTAAAATCTGCTTTCTTCCAGGTGCCCTTGGTGGTGGTGGACAGCTATTACTATGGGAAGCTGGTGGTGGCACCTCTCAACATCGTTTTGTACAATGTCTTCACCCCCCACGGCCCTGATCTCTACGGTGAGTTTGGGATAACAAGCCAGGGAGGGAGCCCGAGGTTTTCTGGCTGCCGTGGCCCTGGACTGGCACTGCTTTTTCTGACGTGCCCTAAAGCAAAAGCAGCCTGCCAGCTCCAAAGGCTGCAGCTGCTGCTTCTGGACACGGGATGTCTCTGTCGAGCTGGCAATGCACTGCCCCGTTCCTCCACGCTGGGAGCTGTGCTGCTTTTGTTCACTTTCCACTCCCCTAGAACTGCCAGGAGATGTCTCACTGTGCACAAGTGGCCTGTGTGTGTTTGTCAGCCTGAATCTTGTTCCCGGCTGCTCTTCCTCACAGTCAGGCTGCAGAACCTTGGGAAAGTGAGAGATGGTGCACAATCCATACTTCTTTCTGTCCATATCCTAGAGCTGAACAGCAGGAAATTAATTTCTAGCAGGGCTTCAGAAAGGCTGGCAGAGACCACAGGACGCCTGCAGCATCTCTGTGCTCTGTTTGAGGCCAGAGGAGCTGTTGCAGCAGGGATTCAGCAGTGGTGAGCAGCAGCAGGGCTTTCTCTGGCAGCTGGCATTGCTGCTTCAGTTGAGGGGCTGTTTTGGGTGGTGCAGAGCGGTGATTTGTCACTTGTGCTGTGGCACAGCAGGACAACAGCTGCTCTACCACAGCTCTTGGCCTCTGCAGGAAGGCTCTGAAGTGTGGAGCTGAGAGTATTCTGTAAGTAAACTCCAGGCTCTGTCTCTGATAGGTTTTGGCAGGGGTTTGTGCCTGATCTTTTCCACACTGGTGCATGAGTTGTTTCCAGAAGCCTCCAGGGACCAGTCTGTCCTGAGGAGTTTTATTCACAGTGACAGTCATACAACATCCTCGGGCTAGTAAAAGAGCCTGCCTGGAACTGCTCTTCAATGCAGCGTGGCCAGGACAACGCTGTGTGTTTAGAGAGCTTCAAAACACTGGGGAAAAATAACACTACCAGGGGAGATGAAAGGCTGGCCAGTCCCTCTGGGCTTTGGAAGCTGGGATTTCCCAACGTTCACATGATGGGGGCAGTCACCAACCCAGATCATCTCCAGTGTAAGCACCGTGGTATTTTGGAGACAAGGTTCAATTATTTTTTTTTCTTCTGTCTTTAGCAATATACTCCCTCCACATAAATAATATCTGTGCAGTTAATATTTCCTTGGAGTGATTAGGTTTCTATAGCCAAGGGAAAATAGCTGCTAAGGGTATATCCCTGCTTCTGAGGCTTTGGGGAGCTTCTGTGTACTTATATTCCAAGAAGTCATAATTTGTGACCAAAGGTTTGTGCTACTTTGGGGAGCTTTATTCAGCTTGGCTGGAACATGCTGGAGATGTTCCTGTGACACCTTTCTCTGCGGAGCCCTGCTTCTTGAACAGAGTGAGAATAAATGAAATGCAGGGAGCAGGCTGTTCATTGTAGCAGCACTGAATCAGAATGAGGGCTGTGACTCATGACCAAGTTATTGCAGCTCAGTTACTGCTTGCCAGCTGCAGTTCCTGCACTCAGGCTTCAGCCCAGGGTGGGGCTCCTTATCTTAAACCTCTTTTACAGCTCCCCTGCTCTGGCCTGAGCTGTCCTCACCATTTCTGTGGTCAAGGTGCAGGTGGCTAAATTGGATTCACTCCTGAGTTTGAGTCCTGGAGTTTCTCCCAGGGCCATTCCCAGGCCTCAGAGTTCAAAGCATTTTCTCATTCAGGGTCTGACAGTGCTTCCAGCTGGTTTTCCCCATGGAACCACCGTGCCAGGAGCTGCCTGGCTGTTTTTCCCCACTGCTCTCACCAGTCTGTCTCCTGTATCCCACACACCTGCCCAGCTGCTGTGGATCCCTGCAGGAATCCACAGGAAGCTCCATCTCCTCTCCTGCTCTGGAGGCATATTCCCATTAACACTGAGCATGAAGAGCTCTCCAGTGTCCCTCCCTGCTTCAGAGATGATGTTCTGGGCCAGGACTTCTCACGTACAGTGGGGTCATTCCTTTTTGAGGCTGCAGTTGTGTCTCAGTTCACCTTGAGCCCTGTGGATAACAGGAATAAAAACCCTTTTGCCCTGGGAGGCTTTGAGCTTGAGTGCCTCTGAATGGCTGCGTCACCCGTGAGCCAACCTGCTGCTTTTTGCCTGCTGTGCACTGTTCTCTTCTCTTTTTTCCCCTTTTTATTTTTTTTATCCTCTCACAGAGAAGAAAATCCCTCATTGGAGGAGAGGAGGCTCCAGTGCTTATTTTTTATGGGCAATTCAGTCACACTGCAAAAAAACCTGTGAGCCAGCAGCCTTTTTTGTGTTGAAGTGTGCTTCAGAGCTGATCTGTTTATTAGCAGTATTGTCTGGGCAGTGTTTGGACTGTGGAGGAGTTGTGTTTCAGAAAGTGTCCTTCACTCCTGACCCCCAGGCTGCCAGACCATAAACCAGAGCAGAGAGAGGTGAACTCAGGGTGAATTTCCTTTGCTTTCCATCGCAGCCACAAAGGTGACAGGATGATCCCTGGAATTACCCATTACAGATTGAGAGCTTATTTATGTAACTGCCGTTTGCTTTCCATGCTAATAACTTGGGATTTCCTCTATAAACCCAAGCTGCTTGGCCAAGCAGTGACTCCAGAGTTTGTGACATTCCCAGTGCAGCTTCTCCCCTTTTTTTTAGCTGTAGGAGCTGCAGAGGTTTCGGGTTTTCCTTGCTGCTGTTCAGTTGTCTGATTAATTTCAACACGGACCCAATTTAAGTGGCTCTGATTGCAGGAAATCGCTGTGGCATGTGACACATGTCACAACAGTGCAGTGATTAAAGCCCCCGCGTGTCATTTACTGGCTGATTGAGCTAATCACACTGAGAGAGTGGGAAATGTGTGGAGAGGAGCTGGCATTCCTTATTGTTAAGGGCTTTAGGCATCCTGAATTAAGAGTCTAAATAAATGACAGTTGGACTGGAGTTTCTTTCAGTTTACATCCTCCAGAGCTTGCAGCCAGTTCCCAAGTGTGGAGGCAGAGCTGCCTCTCTCCTGTTTGTGTCAGAACAGGCTGAATTTGGGACATTTGAATAGTGCTGAGTCTAAGGAGGGACCAAAACCAGCGTTTAGTGACAGAGTCTTTGTTGGGGTGAAGTGGGAATACAAACTCCTTTCCTTCTTACTCCTTTCTGATACATTTTCTGTTCCTGCCAACCCAGAGTGAACATCCTCACTCCAGAATTCTATGACACTGTGTGTTTTTGTGCTACTCCTCTGCAGTTAGAAAGAAAGTATGAATTTGGGGTCAAGTTCCCCAGTTTTACAAGTTTCCACCTCTGCTTCCTTGCTGTCCCCCTGAATGAAAAGGTGAGCTCTGTGTCACAGAACTCTGCTGGCTGCTGGAGTGGTCTGGAATTCATGAGCAGCAGATGTAATGCTGCCTATTTTTCACCCCCAGTGAAAAACTAAGGAGAAAAATAATTTCTGAGCAGGAAGGCAATGAAGTTTCTTGGGCAGGTGTGAGTGTGAGATACTCTGGTGGGTTGTGTCAGGCAAAGAAGGACCAAAGCTGCTGTTCCATCCATTCATGCTCGTGTTTCAAACATCTTTCTTCCTTTTTTCTCACCCTTTAGGTACAGAACCCTGGTACTTCTATTTCATCAATGGCTTTCTGAATTTCAACGTGGTTTTTGTGCTGGCCCTGCTCGTGCTGCCTCTGACCTGCCTGATGGAGTGTCTGCTGCAGAAATTCCGTGGTGAGTGCAGGGCAGCTGGCAGAGTTTGCCTGCCAAAGGGCAGCTTTTCTTTACTGGAAGTGAAACTGGGAGCAATGAAACCTTTGGAGCACCAGGAAAGCTCCTGGAGCTCATTAGAATTCAGGATTGTTCCTTGCCTCCACCTCAGGAGGAAAAATGTGTTAAAAAAAAGCCAGCCTGACAAGGTGTGTGGTTCCTAAGCTTCGTTCTGACATTTAATGCACCAGGAATGGCCCAGTCAATAATCCTAAAGGGGGAAGAAGCTGTACCTGGTGTTGTTCCCATCTTGTCTGCAGCTGGAAATGGGTAGAAACCTTCTGGGTTTGAAGCTGGACTGTTGTGTGCTCTGTGGATTTTTCAGCTGCCAGTACTGAGCCCTGCCAGGCTCCCCATGCTCTGGGAAGTGTCCCCATGGGTGTGGATACACTGAGAGTTAAAAAAAAAGGAGGAACCAGAATACTCCCTGCTTCACACTGGGCTTTTTCTTGAGTAAAATGACATCAGCTTGAACACATGATACTTGTAAGTGACTCCAGAGGGGAACTGTAAATTCTTCTCTGCTGTTTTCCTAAGGAGGATTCATCAAGGGTCAGCAGCAGCTTCCACATTCATCGCTCCAGTCAGTGCTTTGCTCCCTCTCTGTTGTTTTTTTACTGAATACAGCAACCAGTAACACAATCCTCGATGAAAATGTATGTTAAGGGGTGTTGGCTTCTGTGTGTTCCTTGGCTGTGAGTGACAAACTCTCAGAAAGCAGTAAAAGCTCAGTAGGAGCTCCTGTAAATGGGAGATTTCCTGCTGTTGGCTTGGTGTTCTTGTACTTAACAGCAGGAGCCACTCTGCCAAGTGCTTTGTTCTTATTGTCTGTGAAATGCCGTTGGCTTAATTGCTTAACTCTGCTGTTGGGAGTAGCAAGGGGGTAGGAAAGGGACTGAAAATTGTCAGGCAGTGTAGAACCCTCCTCAGTGTGACTGAAATTCAGGGTAATTGTTGTTATTTTTGAATCGGTTATTTCCTCTGTTAAGCAGAAGGCGCCTGAGAGACCTCTCCTGGTGTTATTTTTGTAATGAGGCAATGAAGGTTGGGCAAACTTCAGGCTCTGAGCAACCATTTGGGAGGGGAAGGAGAGATCCTGAGGAGGCCCTTTCTGATCTTTGTGTGGACAATGCCCAGCAGGAAAGCCAGCACTGCTGTCTGCCTCTTCAGACCTGCAGTTCCTGATGGCTTTGGTGTCTTGTTGGATCCAGTAACACTTAATTTTCTGCTTTTGGTCTTCCTAAGGCTGTTGGAATTGTCACTATTGTAGGAATCTGCAAAAATCCTCTGAGGAAAATGCCCTTCTGGCTGTTTGGGTGTGTTACCTGGGTCTTAGCAACAGGGGTGCTCAGAACAAGGCGCCTTTGGGTCTCCAGGGTGGGCTTTGGGTGTGAGAGAGGATTGTGCAAGAGAAGGAATTCTTGCCTTGCTCCTTTGCTGAGGTTTTGTTCCTTCCAGTTCAGAATCTGGGCCGTCCCTACTGGCTGACCCTGGCTCCCATGTACATCTGGATCCTGATTTTCTTCAGCCAGCCCCACAAAGAAGAGAGATTTCTCTTCCCCATCTATCCCCTCATCTGTCTCTCTGGTGCTGTGGCTCTCTCTGCTCTTCAGGTAATTTCCAGGGGTTTTTAATAAATAGCTGAGAATATTTCCCAGCCGTTATTTCGTGACAACTTTGAGTTGTTCTCCAGTCCCAAGTGGGAATTCCTGGAGTTGTGATGCTGTAGTGCCAACACCACACAAAATCCAAGAGATTCCATGAGGGTTCAGAAACCTGGTGATGGAATTGTGCCTCCCTGGCTGCTCAGTGTTAGGGGAGGAATGTGGCTGTGTAGGAAATGCATTTTGATTGCTTTTAGAAGGAATCCCTCACTAGGCTGAAAAAAGGCAAAGGGATCTCGTTTAAATGTTGGGAAGTTGCATTGAACATTTGGAAGAGTCAAAAACTGGATGTTTAGTAAACACCACTTGAAACACTTCACAGAGCAAAGCACTAATTCAGACTGATCTAAACCTTCCCAAAGCTCAGAATTATTCATCTGCTGTTAAAAAGGCTTAGGAATGCAGCCAGGAGTCCCTGCTGGAGCCTGTTCCAGCTGTTTGGCCTCATCCTGCTGTCCCTCTGTCCTGCTGTGCAGCAGTGCTGGAATTCCTGCCCACCCCTCAGTCCCTCATCCTTCCCTTGCTCAGATGCTCTTCTCACTCTGGATCTCCATTCATTCCCAGATGAGTTCCAGTCCTTGCCTCCACACAGGATCCAGCTCTGGAATGTCACCAGTTTTATGACTCTGAATGAGAATTCCTCTGTGCTCTCAGAACATCAGAGAGCAATGCTAATTTATTTTTATTTTAACTACGGCTTTAGGAAAGTTTTGTGTACATTTCTTGCATATTTTGCCACTGTTTGATGACATTTTTCCCAATATGGAGCATCCAGCTGAGAGTCTGGAACTGATTGCCCACCAGCAGGGCAAGCTTGTCACTCTCCCCAACAAACCACGTGGATTTATTTGGCTGTTATGAGAAAAATGCAAACAGGACAAGAGAAACAGAAACCAGCTGAGGGTAGGGAGTGAATAACCACTCCTGCAGAACAGCAGGGAGGGACCAAGCCAAGGACTGGATGTATTTCCTCCTGGCTATTCCCAGAAAGGCTTTTTAATTGAAAAAAAAAACAAAAACAAAAACTGAAGGGCTTTTCCTTTATCAACTTTTCTTTTATCAATTTTTGTTTTATCAGTTTTTCTTTTATCAGTTTCAGAGTGACTTGTGTTTAAAGCTGTATGCAGAACGTGCTCTGTGCTCTTTTATCCACTTCCAAGCTGTGGTTTGTGCAGGCAGGGCAAACAACCAGAGGTCACTCTGGAAATCTGGGTCATGGAGCTTGTGTTAGGCAGGAATTCAGTCCAGCATGGAAAATCAGGTGAGTCTGTGCAGGGAACTTCTGCAGAGCTGTCTGAAAGGACACTTGCCCCTGGTTCACCTGGGAACAACCAAACTGCAGCCCTTGAGAGAGCACTTCAGGCCCAGAGGCCTTCCTGGGTAAAAGAGCTGAGAAGTTCTTGAGATGGCCCAAATTATCACTTAAATATGACTAAACCCTGTGCGTTTCTGTGCAATTTTAGGGCTCTGGCATTAAAAAAGCCCAAAGATCTGGTGGGGGATGCACTGTTGTAAAGCCTTTGTGAAAAATGAGACTTTTGCTGAACGGATCAGAGTTGGAGTAACTTCATCTTGTCTCTTCTTTTTTTTAATCTCTTCCCTGAGAAATGTTACCACTTCATCTTCCAGCGCTACCGCCTGGAACACTACACAGTGTCCTCCAACTGGCTGGCCCTGGGGACTGTCCTCCTCTTTGGCCTTTTGTCACTGTCACGCTCTGTTGCCTTATTCAAAGGTTGGTATTTCAGAGTTGCCCTCTGCTCTCCTGGCTCCTGGGCTCAGGGCCTGCAAAAGTTGTGCTGCTTTGCCTGTAGAAGTCAGGAACCTCGAGAAGTTTGGATGTTGTTGCTGCAGGGGAAGGAATAAGTTCTGCTGGTCACCATTAATTAATTATGAATTAGACATTTGCCCATATGTATATGTGTATGAATGGCTCACCAGAACTACATCACTTAAAGATCCTCTTCACCCTGCACCAGTACAACTCCACTGATCTAAAACCTGACTGGTATTAAAGCAGATACGTCAGCTTTCAAATAGATAATCTCACTTGGAAAAGCATTTTCCTGTGTAAAACTTGAGTTAGGTGCATGAGTCCTTAATGGAGATGGATTGGACTTTCCTGGAATCAGAGCCTTCCCACCTCATCAGTATTTTGGGGGGTTTTGGTGGCCATTGACAGGCAGGACAGGGGAATGTGAATAGAATTGGTAGAGGCACCAAGGGTAAGAGGGGAAGCTTTGAACCCAGCCACTTCTTAGCATAGACCAGTTCATTTATTCAGTGAGTTGTCAGTTAAAAACATCTGCATGCAACAATTTGTGTAGGCTTTCATTAAATTCCCCTCTTCCTTTAACCTTAATTATGACTTTCTTCCACAGGCTACCACGGGCCCCTGGACCTGTACCCGGAATTCCACAGGATTGCCACTGACCCCAGCATCCACACGGTGCCAGAGGGGAGACCAGTCCATGTCTGTGTGGGGAAGGAGTGGCACAGGTTCCCCAGCAGCTTCCTGCTGCCAGACAAGTGAGTGCTCTCATGGGAAAGGTGCACTTTGGGGAGATGGATAACGAGGGGCACGGTAATGAGGGGCATGATAATGGATGTGGGGAACTCTCAGTTGTTGCAGTGCATTTCCCACACCCAAAAATGGTTCTACATGAGGAGAGGAGTTCTGGTTTACCACTGAAGTTAAAAGGGAAAGGGGCTGGAGCTTTCTGTGACCGTCACACCGAGATTGGCTCAGTGCCAGCACAGGAGCAGCTGTTGGAGCTTCCAGCTGTTCTTCAGAAATGGAGCTGGTTCCATTGGGCAGCAAGGCCAAAGCCCTCCTAGAACATTAAGGGCTTAAGAAGGAGCACAGAGGTGCTCAGGGCTTTTTGGGGTGTCTTAGCCAGGTGTCAGGGGCTTCTCTGACACCTGTGCACGGCTTTTGTTTTGTTCCTGTCTCGTTTGTTATCCTCTCTTTCATTAAAACCTTTGCTTTACAAAACCCACCCAAAGAGCCATCTCTCAGTTTTTCCAAGCCATCTCTGGCAAGTTGCTGGTCAGCCCTCAGGGCTTGGTGAGGCTTGGTGAGGCTCATTAGACTCTGGTCTGGTGTGAGATTGTATCACCTCAGGACCTTGGGTCTCTGTTGTCACCAGCAGTGCCACAAACAGCGTTGAAGTATCCAGAGAAAGGATTCTGAAGGTTTTTGATGGGCACATTGGCCACAAGGTCCTGGGAATCTCTGCTGTACCTGCCCACCCTGGGAATGATGTCCCTGGTTCTGGTTTTGGTGCTCTCCACACAAAATGCTTTCCCTGTTCTCTGCAGCTGGCAGCTCCAGTTCATCCTGTCGGAATTCCGGGGCCAGCTGCCCAAACCCTTTGCCAAGGGGCCCATGGCCACCAGGATCATTCCCACGGACATGAACGACCAGAACAAGGAGGAGCCTTCTCGATATGTAAGGATTTATTCCTGGCTTCTTTCCCTTACCTTGCTGGATAATTTAAATTAATGCAATCCCTCTGAGTGGATTCTCCCCACTTCTGTTTCCTGGGGAGTTCCAAACCAAAAATGGTCCCTCTGCAGCACTTGGGAATCTCCCCAATCTTGTGAGTGGCTTCTGTTTGCCTTTCATCTACAGTTTGAGGACATAAGGATAATAAAAGAAGCAGCAGAAGTAAGAACTCCTAATTATTGCAGTTCTGGGTTTAGTGTAGTATGTTCATGTGATCACAGCAATGAGTAATTTGAAGTCCCCCACAGAAAATATTTGTCACTGAGCAGGAGTTGAAATTTTCCTTTTTTATTTCTTTTTAAATCTAAAACTATTCATCATATGTTCAACTGAGGAGGAACTTAATTTGGAATTTAATTGCATTAGTGGGAATCTGCTAAGATAATGTATATTGGTATTATTGATTTATTTCCCAGTTGAACTAAACAAAAGCAGTGCACAAATAGGAATGTTTTAAAATTATTGCTAGCTAGCATGTTTGAAATTACTAACAGGTTAAATCCTGGCAGTCTTCTGGGTTAAAACTCCTATTTTGAGGCTCATTATGCAGTTTCTGGAAATGGGAAGGAGGCGTGTTCCCACCTGAGAGGAGCTGTCTGCTGCAGTGCATTTAATTTATGAAACCTTTAACTGGGGCTTATTTTTAGCACAGACAGCTGGCTGCTACACAGCCTGTGACTAATAGAGCAAAACACACTTTTGTTTCATGCTTGTTCCTTAATGTCACCCTACAACTTTGGTATTTCTCATGCAAGCTCAAGGGTCTGGGACTTCAGAAATCAGAAGTTAAACAGGGGGTTAAAACTCTTACATTTGACCTGCTAGTTGCACCAATAGATCAAGATCTTTCCCCAAATATAGTGAGTACAAGCATACTCAGATTTTTTAAAAAGTAGAAGAATAATTATCAAGAACTGGACAGGACTTTTGAGAGGGGATAAATCTAAATAGCACGAGGCTGTTGGTGATTTAAAGGGGAGAAAACAAATGATTCAGGAGAATTATCTGAGCCATGGATAAAACCAGTTAATGGCTGTAGATCTCAGTGTTTCAGGTGTAAGTATCTATTACTGCTCTGCTTGGAAATGGAAGAGGGAAGCTCAGTGTTCCTGTTGCTATGAGACACTGGGGAAAGAGTGATTTGATCTTGTTTTGCAATCTCTCTTTCCTTAATCACACTGAGCAGCACTTACCTTGCACTTGCCCAGCTGGGGAGGTGCATTGTCTCTGAAAGTGCTGAGAAAGAGGTAAGGAGTATTATTTCTTACCAAGATACATCCAGGCAGGACCAGCAGATTAGGCCTGAAAGCTGTTAACAACAGCTGCCTTCAGAGAAAAGGTTCTTTAGCACTTTCTCTTCCCTTCTAGCGCCATGCAGACCCCATGGCAGCAGCAGATGTGCCCTGAGCTCCAGCTCTGTGCTGTTCCCACTCCTGTCAGTCAGGATGAGATCCAGTTTAGCTCTCCTCCACTTGGCAGAGCAGTGGCATCAAATAAAGAAAGAGTGGGAGGAGGAAAAGGAAAAGGGAACAGAAGAGGAGAGGATGTAATTTAGAAATCCCTCACAGCTTTGTTCACTAAGACTCATTCCTTTCTTTCATTTCAAGGTCTGTGCATCACCCAAGTCTTGTGTGAATCCCCACATCAATGCAGAGGTGCCGTGTTGGCCCTCAGAGCAGGAATATTATCCTTGGCTTCACTGTAACTTGTGAAAATACAAGGGAAACCTGGCTTGCACCTCGAATTTGAAGTCCCAGCCCTTTTAGGGCAGCATTTAGGATGAGACAGGTTAGATCCTTGAGGCAGCAACTTGTGTTTCTCTGAATGATTCTACATCAAAACTTGGTTAGTGGTTTGGGAGTCCTTCTGCTAATGAGCCAGAACCTCTCCCAGGGTCTGGAATGTTCCTCTCACACAGAGCAAGGAGTGGATTCAGCATCCTCAGCTGCGTTTCCTGTGGTGTAATTTCATTTGCCACTCAGTTGTGATGCCACGGAGCCATCTGCTATCCACCTAATTAAATTGTTTTCATCCTAAATTGTTGCATTAAACCCCAAAGGTGCTTCAGAAAAGGGATCTCGAGCATGACCAAGGAAGTTGGCAGTAAAATTTTGTGGGAGAGTGAACTGAAATCCCTGAAGGAAGAGTTTGAGGGACTAAGGCAGGGTAAGACACAGGATTCCCAGCAGGAAAGAGGAGGTTTCATAGTGTGGTCTCCTGCTGGATTCCCCCACAAAGGTTTTGCTTGAAAACATTCAAATTATGTCACCTGTGTCCTGCACGAAGCATTTCACTGCTGCTGGGAATGCAGCCCTCTTTTCATTGCTGTGAATGAGCACAGACAACCAAAAGCACAGCAGACAAACCCCAGCAATGTCTGTCTTCCTGCAGATTGACATCTCCAAATGCCACTACCTGGTGGACTTGGACACAGCAACAGAGACCCCGAGGGAGCCAAGGTACTCCTCCAACAAAGAGGAGTGGGTGACCATTGCCTACAAGCCATTCCTTGATGCTTCCAGGTAGGATTTGCACTTTGGAAAGGGAGGGATGGGGGCTGGCAGTCTGTGATTTCTGTTTGCAGAAGTGGACGGGGAGGAGAGAACCATGGGCAAATGCCAGCTTGAGATCCAATTTCCAGCAAAGTGGAGCCTTTGTCAAACTCCTGCTTGCAAAATTTATGACCTGAGTTGCTTTAGAGGATGAAGCTCTGTGAGGAGGGTGGTGAGAAGGAGTATTTTTATTAAGAAATAAACATTTTCTTTATAAAGCTTCCTGTTTTTTGGGGTTGCTTTCCAAAGAAATGAGGTGGATGTCACCTCCTCCCGGGAGACTTTTCACTCTGTTTTGTCCCAGCCAAATTCAAGACAGCTATAAATCATCAGAGGGGATGAGGTCTGAAAAATTTTGTGAAAGCTGGCAGAGAGAGGAGGCAGTCAGCAGAGCCACACCTTTATTAGGCACCAGAAAATCCATGGAAGAGATCCCTGCAGGGATCTGCTCTGCAGAGGTTGTGCTGCTCACTGAAGACCTTGCTGCTGTGTCTGGCCAGGAATCTCTGTGAGAAGCAGGGATTGGGATTTCCTCTCCTGCAGGTTGTCAAGGAGTGGGATCAGGGTTGTCAAACTGGGAATGTTGCTCCTACATTCCTGCAAACACAGGAACCCTCAGCTGTTTAAACAAGGATCTGGTTTAGTCCTTCAGAGCTCTGGTCATGAAGGTGTCACCCCAGGACAGAGACTGGAAAAACCTCTGGAAAAAACTAACCCAGAGTTCAGTGCTCTCCTGTTTTCCATGAGAGACCTGATTGCTTCCTGCTCCTTGGGCCCTGCAGGGAGTGGGGCTGGGAAGAGCAGGGGGAAGGAGTGATAATGTTTGAGCAGCTCCCAGGAGAGCTCTGGTGTTCCCAGCTTGCTGACACAAACAACTTTCCTTGGCTAGGTCTTCCATGAGCTGTATTTTCCAGGAGAACCTGCTGCTACATTTGGGCAGCCCTGTGGGAAAAGGAGCAGGAGGTGGCCAAGGAGTTTTATTAACGAGGCAACTGAGGCATCAAAGCCACTCCTTGTGCAGAGGATTTGCCCTTAAATGTGCATTTCTGCTTTAAAGCCACATTTGTGTGTTCTTAGAGCTGCTTTATCTTGCTTGCTTTATCTTTGAGTGGAGGTTTGCAGCTCAGTGGTTGAAAACCTAAACCCGTCAAGCACCTCCCCAGCCCAGCCCGAAGTGCAGCTCTTGTTGTGTGAAAAGAAAAGAAAGAAATGAAAGAAGTGACCCCAGCAGCTCAGTTCAGTCCTGCTGCACTGGAGGCTTCTGGGGCTCGCTGCGAGTCTCCCATTGACGTCAGCAAGTGCAAATGTAAATCTCAGCTGGCTCTGATAAATGGTGCTGCTAATTGAATTAGAGAGCACTCCAAGCCACCAGCTAATTATGCTCCTCAGGAAGCTGCTTTGCCAAGGTCCATTTAATTCTATATTGGCTGAGTGCTCCGAATCTGGCACAGAAAAGGGGAAATATATCACAGCTCCCCTCTGAGGAGCACATATTTTCCAGCTCTTTAGGGCTTAGCCGTCTGCTCGCTCCAAACACTTGGGTTTTCCATCAAAAAACATAAAATTCTCAGAGCAAAATTAATGAGTGGGTCACCTTGTTGGAGCATAGCATTACTCTGGTTTGATAAGAGGCTGCCTTGTTCCCTTTAGTGGTGTTTTCCTTGAGTTGTTTTCCATATTTTTGTTTTTAAAGTAGCTGAATTCCTTCTGAAATCTGTGCGTTGGTACAGAATTTAACCCCCAGAGGAAGTGCAAACCTTAAAGCGTTTTCAGAGAGCTTTGATCATGAGCTTCTTGTGGCTGGGAGGCTCTGGGACCTGCCCAGGTGGCTCTGGGGCCTGCCCCTGTGGCAGAGTTCAGCTTCCTCCTGCCATTCCCTGCTCTTCTCCCTTCTCCTGCCTCTCTCTGAGCTTTGCTGTCACCAAACTCAGGTCACAAAATGCAGTTTGGGAGGGATCTCACCACTGCAGGTGTCCAAGTGCTGCCATTCCATGTTAGTCTGGGAATTTGGCAAGGGGGGACTGGAACATCCTCACTTGGGATTTCCTTCCATCCCACAACAGCTTCCTCTGGCACTACTGGAACGGTTTTTGAGTTGCTTTTCCTGAAATTCAGGCAGAAAGAGGCTCAGCTCCAAGGATCACTGTGGTTCCAGCTCTGGTAACTGGGAGCTGCTCTGTCCTGCAGCAGTGCCTCCTTCAGAACCCAAAAACCTGGAAAACCCTGCTCCCCCAGCTGGGAGCGAGCGTGGCCTTGCTGGGGGCTGAGTGCTGATGATGCTCCGCACCCTCCGTCTCTGGGGGACAAATTTAGCAGCAAATGCAAATAGAACATTAAATATATTCCCTGTCATCTGTCACCACAGCCCCTTCCATGTGCCATCTGCTGTCTGAGGTGGCTGAGCTGACAGGGAGAGGTGACAGGAGGTGACAGGAGGTGAAGGTTCCCTCTCTCTGAGCTGGGAGGGGACCGGGAGGGTGCAGGAGCTGCCTGCTGCCAGCTGAGCCCAGCCAGGCTGTGCAAGAGCCTGGGAGCCCCAGGGGAGATGCAGCTCCCAGTGGCAGTTCCTGCCTTTGTTTTTCAGCTGCGTTTTTGAAAGATCTCCAGTGCAAGCAAACAAAACACAGCTCGTCTTTCTGCTGAAAAAAAAACTGCTTGAATTGGATGTCCAGAGCAGCAGAGCTGGGAGCAGCAGTGACCAGCGAGTGTTTGCCATCCCTGACCACTCAACAATCCACATTTGAGTGCTGCTGCTGCTTTTCCAAGCTTTCTGTGGCTGGGGTTACACTTGTGGCCGGCAAGGGTTGATATTTTCCCATCCAGTTGATCTTAAAGACATAGGAAGAGAATCTGCGGTGCTGAGGAGGCAAAACTCCGCCTCAGCCCCGATTTCAATGAGTTGCTCAAATTTTTGAAGCTTCCCAAAGCTCAGAGCTGCTCCTGAAGGACGTTTTATTTGTCCACATTCAAACCTGGACTGTATTAGTGAGGGAATACATTCCTTCAGAATGCTCTCAGCCAGCACAGCTCCAGCAATTAGCAACCCAATGAAAGGTGCTAATTTCACCCAGACATCATTAAACCCTCCGTGCTCCGCTGGTCCAGTTTTTGAAAGGCTGTGAAATGCCAGCTCGCAGCACTGGCAGGGCATGGGGTGAGTGTGGGTTTTAGAGCTGCCCAGCCCTCTGTAATTCAGTATTTCCACAGAAGAGCCAAACTTCAAAATGCCAGTGCCCGTCAAAGCTGCTTTTCGCTTCTCAGAGGGGCGTGGGGAAAAAGGCAGCCAGAAAGATGGGGTGAAAAAGAAGAGATTCCAGGAGGGAAACTCAGCCCTGAAGGACAGGGCTGTGTGACCCCCAAGATCCCCTGGTTGCTGGTATCTGGGATTTAAGTTTCTTTCAATAATTACAGCCCCTCCCTGCCCTCTCTGAGCCCCCTCAGTCCTGCTGGGAATGGATGGTGGGCACGAGGTTGCTGCTCTTAAACCGGTGCCGATGGCACAGAGCAGCTCTGGCGGCACCACCGAGGAGAGAATTGGGCACTTCAGGGCGATTTGCTTTTCCTTTCTGCTTCTGCAGGTCCTCGCAGCTGCTGCGGGCGTTCTACATCCCCCTGCTGTCGGAGCAGCACACGCGCTACGCCAACTACAGCATCCTGAAACCCCGCAGGAAGCAAGCCAGGAGGAAAATGGGAGGCTAGGAACACACCTGGGCCAGCAAAAACAAAAACAACCCACCCAAAGCATCTGCTGGCACTCTTGGACAGCTGCCTGAGCCACGTTCAGCTCCCTGTGTGAAGGATGGTGCTGGGAGGATTATCCCTGAGGAGATCTGGCAGCCTCTGCTCCTCTGGCAGGCTCTGCTCTGCCTCAAGCCATTGGAAGATCCAGCAGGCACCTGTGGATGCGTTATCCCCGCTGCTCCCTGTGTTCTGTCTTGCCCCAGAGAAGAGAAAAAGGAAAATAAAAGGGGGGTGGCATGGCAAGGTTCTGCTCCAGGCTGCAAATCTGGGAAAATCCAGCTCAGATTCTCTCTCCCTCCCCACCCCTCCACTGTCCTCACCTGCTCAAGCAGTGCTGTCTTTCACCCAGGGAATTTCTTTCAGGTAACAAAGCTTAGGAATTTTCCAAGAGGAAAAGGAGGAAAAACACCTGACTGACAATGAACTGGAATGCACTGGATCTCAAGGAGTGAAACACCGTGCACCACAAGGAACAGCCAAAGCTGCTCTGTCCAGGAGACATTTCCAGGGATAAACCTGTGCTTTTGGGAACAAAAAACCAAACTGAGACAATTATGTGTTTAATGGGATCAGAGTGTTCGTGTTATCTGTGAAGCCAAGTGTTTGTTTGCTATTTATCATGATTTTTTCAAGATCCTTTGAATTCTAGACTTCAGCATCTTAAAAATTGTGGAATCATCCAGAGACGAGAAGGATGAATCCATTTTACTTTTTTTTTTTCAGTTCTGTTTCCCAGAATATCCAGGATGTGTTACGTGGGTCCAACATGCCTCAGAGCAGTGCTGTGCTTGTCACATCTTCATTTTTAAACGTGCAGCAGCACCAGCTGGATGGAGGGATGGGATGGGATGGGATGGGATGGGATGGGATGGGATGGGATGGGGTGGGGCAGAGGGGAAGTTCTGCACCTGCTCCATGGTGTGTCTGTGTTTGGGTTGGTCTGAGCAAGGGGATCAGGGAGCAGATTTGGATGTTTGGGATCCAGAAAAGCTCTGGGGATCCATGTGTTGGTCCAGGTGGTGGGTGCAGGTGATCCAACCTGATCCTGCTGGCACAGAGCAGGAGGAGCTGGATGAGCAGCAGGGCTGGGCTGAATCATGGGATCAACCTCAGGAGCACAGAAGGAGGTTCTGGGTCCCAGCACTGCATTAAGGAGGTTTTTAATGATTGTGCTCCAGCCAGTGCCCTGCCTGGAGCCTGGATGGTCACACCATGGACAATCCCATTGCACCCCACTCCCCAGAGCTGCAGTTGGAAGCTGAGGCTCTAAATTCAGATTTAGAGTGATGCCATCCTTAGGGAAATGCAACTCTCACCTTCCCAAGTGTCAGCTGTGGAGCTCTGAGGTTTTCCAGGCGTGGGGAGGGCTGCTCTGCCCTCTGTGAGGTTTACACAGGGCTCTGGTGCTGGTAAATCCAAACCAAACCTCTTGCCCTGCTTGTTGCCTCTTGCCTTGCTAACCCCTGACCTGAAATCAAATCAAGCAGCAGATGCATCTCAGGCAGTGCCTGCAGCAGCTCCGTGGTGCTGCTGCTGTGGCTGTCCCCTGTCCCAGCCCTAACCTCGTGTTTGGTGTGGACACAGTGCAGTAAACACCCCCTGGAAACCACTCTGCCTGCTCCACCTTCCTTTCCACGTGGATTCCTGTTCTGGAGTGGTGATTGGGAACTGCTAACTTGGCAATAATTAGGAGTTATCAATGTTTTCCAGAGGAATGCAGCAAGTGTTTGTTGCTGGGAGTAAAGCCAGCTGCAGTGCTGTCCCTCACCGTCCTGCAGCTCCATGAATGCTGCTGGGGAGGTGAATTACTGGGTGAGTGTTAAACATGACACATGAAACAGGCTGCAGACACCTTTTCACAGAAAGGGTGAAGCTTTCCTGTGTCCCACCCAGCTGCTCTGGTGTCTCACAGTCCTTGTGGCACTGATGATGTGCAGCCTGGAGTGAGCACAGAGGAATTCTGTGGTGAAATGAGCTGGTTGGAAAGGCTCTGAGTGAGGAGCAGGGTGGGGAGCTGATCCCTGAAATTACCCAGCCTCGGAACAGCCTGTCCAGGTGCTGCCCAGCCCTGTTCCCTCCCCTGGCCAAAGACCAGGCTGTTTTGACCTTTCCTGTTTTTCATCCTCCCCTCGGAGCTGCCTGGGGAAGCTCCAACACTTTGAGTCAGCAAGAAGCAGCTCCAGGGGCTGTGGATGTGGGGTTGGTGGTGGGGTCACACTGCCAGCTCTGCTGTGGGACCTGCCCGGTGGTCAAGGCATGGCAGAGTTGTGGTTTCACCTTGATTTTGGGCACAGGTGGCTTTTCCCCATCCCTGGCATCCTCTGCAGCAGGTGCAGCCCTTCCCTGCCTCTCACAGTTTTGTCCCAGGAGCACCAGGTGTGAGAATGCAAAGGGTCAAAAAGCAAGGAGTGCAATTCCCAGGCTGCTTGGCTCCTTCCCTTCACAGCTTCCCGGGAATCTGCTCTGGGGACAGGAGCTTTCCAGCAGCTCTGTGCAGTTCTGGCTGAATCACACCATAACCAAGCCCAAACCCTATTATTAGACTCTGCAAACTGCTGCCTTAGAGACAGGTTTGCTTATAAATACCCATGATTTGCTCTCTGGCTCTGCAAAGCTGGCAAGGAAAAGGGCTCTCTGGCCAGAACCTGCCTGTCCTGCTGTTGGAGCTTCTCCCCACCCGAGCTCATCCTTCCAGCCCCCCAAATTCCAGCTGTGGGGGTGAGACACCCACCCCAGCGTCAGCAGGGTGGCAAATCCCAGCTGCGTTTGTGATCCTTCAGCTCTCCGTGCCCAGCCTCCTCTGCAGGCTGTGCTGGGTGCTGGCTGCGCTTTTCAGCCCTGTCCCTCCTTTGCAGCCCGGAGGCTCCCTGGGGACACCCTGCCGGCTTGAACCCCGCTCCCGGCCGGGAAACGCTGCTCCAGCTCTTCCTCGGGCTCCCGGGAGAGGGCACCGCGCTCCAGAGAACCGGGAGGAGCCGGGGCTGGCGGGGTGCGGGTCCCGGGGATGGCGTGGGGAACTGGGGCTGTTGCTGCAGGCGGAACTCGGGATGGCAGGGTGGAAGCCGCAGCCTCTCTGTGCTGCCCTGAAGGAGCTGGTGCTGCCGTGTTGTGGCTCCTGCAGCCGCAGTGACCTGTCCCCGCTGCCGTGACAGCACTGGGGGCTCAGCTGGAGGTGTCTCAGGTGGTTTTGCAGCAGCCCCTCCGTGGCTGCAGAGGGGGAACCTCCCTCCCTGTTTGTCGCTGGGGGAGTCTCCACCGCTGCAATGGACAATCTCTGCCTCATGGGGATTGTGTGTGGATCTCGTTTTCTCCAGGGAGGTGACACTTATTGACAGATGATCCATTCTGTATGGAAAACTGGGGATGAATTGCTTCCTCTCAGCCAGGCTCCCTGGGCTCTGTCTCGCAGAGCTTGCTGACAAACATTGGAAATCCAAAAGAAGTTGTTGTGGGAGCGGCTGGGAAATCCAGGGCTGTGCTTGTCCTTCCCAGCAATGACAGGCCTGGAGAGGGGAATCATCCAGAAGGATTAGGTGCAATCCTTACTCACTTTTTTGGGCCCAAATAGGTGAGAGGGAGCAGTGATTTATGAGATAAATGGGTGGTCTGACTGGTCCATTTTGGGAAAAGCGGGAGAACAAGGCAGAACAAACCACAGGACCTTTTTGTTTTCCTTTTATACGTCATAAAAACTCGCTGGGATTTTGGCTGCAGTGTGTACATTCCACGGTTTTCGGGCAGGGAGGTATTTTAAATGTTTCAGCAAAAGGGAAAAAGATCTCAGGGAGCTCGCCAACAGTGTCAGGGTTAATGGGGCTGCCTCTGAAATGTCACCTGGGCTCTGACGTGCCTCTGGTGCATGAATGATTTACAGGAACAGCAGCTCTGAGCTGGGCCTGTCAGATGACCCAGAGCTGTGTTCCAGCCCCCAAAATCTGCCTTTCCCCTCAGCTGTCTGGCAGTCCCCAGGCAGGGCCCTCCCGTTACACCAGGAAAGGGCTGTGAGTTTGGGTACGGGAAGGGGGGTGAGTTTGGGCAATTTTTGCAGCTCTCTGTGACCAGGGAATGGCTGGAGCTGTGCCAGGGGAGGTTTAAGTTGGATATCAGCACAAGGTTCTTCCCCCAGAGGGTGCTGGTCCCAGGGAATGGTCACATTCCCAGAGCTGCCAGAGCTCCAGGAGCATTTGGACAATGCTCTGAGGCACAGGGTGGGATTTTGGGGTGTCTGTGCAGGGCCAGGAGCTGGACCCCACAATCCCTGAGGGTCCCTTCCATTCAGGATATTCCATGGATCTCTTATTTGTGCTGATGAGTTCACAGATGCGTTTCTGTGGGCTCTGCACCTCCCAGAGGGGTGATGAAAACTGTTGATGTGTTTTTGTGCTCGGTTCTTCACGCCCTAAATAGCTCTGGCCAGTTCTGCCTCAGCTGACTGAAGTGCTGATGGTGCTTGGACAGCAAATTCTGCTCAGGGAGAGTGGTGCAGGCAAAAGCTGATTCCTGCAGCCTCTTGAGAGGACTCCTTGATAGAAGAGGGCAGGGAGGGTGCAGCATCTCCTCGGGAGGAGCTGGGCTTGGTTTCCTGCTCTGCTGGAGCACTCTGTGCTCCTGCTGCTCCGTTCTGGCTCCAGGGCTGTGGAGAACCCATTTCCCTGCCGTGGGAATTCCCTGGATGTTTTTAGCTCCTCTCTGGGGACTGCAGGCAGCCTCTGGGATCCTTCTGCCCGTGACCAGAGCCATTGTGCAGATCAATCATCCAGTACTGCCTTCCAGAAATATTTGCTGAGAGATTTCCTTGTGCTTTTCTTGCTGGCTTGGGAGGGCTCCTCCTCTGTGCCACCAAAAAGGAGGATGAGCTGGCTTTTCCCTCTTAGCCAGTCAATATTTACTCTCCCAGGCAAGCTGTTAAAGTGCTGCTGCTCTCTGGTTTTGGTGTTTGTTCCTCCTGCCTGGCTGGAATCTTGCCCCAGAGTCTCCCACACTGGCAGCTTTTGTTTGTGCAGCAGGGGCACGTGGGTGTTCCTGAAGACACTGAAGGCTGGGGGAGCCTTCAGTGAGGGCCAGCTCACGTTTGCATCTTCTCCTCTGGCACTGGGCTGTGTCCCAGCCCACCTGCCTCGAGGAAGGCTGGACTTTGGGAAGCCACAGGATCATTTATTCAATCCCCAGGTGAAATCTTGAGAGGAAGCCACAGGATCATTTATTCAATCCCCAGCTGAAATCCTGCTTCCACAAAATTCCAGGAGGGAAGGTAACAAGGATGGTCTCCAGCGGTTTTTTAGGAGTCCTGATAAACAAACTTTGTCAGAGCCCTGTCCAAAAGGATGTTTGGTATGTTCACCACTTGTGTGTAACATTACCTGGGGCTTTGTCACTGCAAGTTCTTGCTCTCTGTATGTTCCATTATTGAAGCTCTTAATTTCCCTATTACTGCAATTCCTATGATCCCCAAGAATTTTTTTCTAGAGAATTTTTTTCTAATTTTCACATTTGCTGCCCTGCCTTTCAGCACAGCGTTGCCTTTCTGCTTCTCTAACAAGAGGCTTGAAGATCCTCACTGGCAAAGATCTTCCCTGGCAAACTGTTTGATTTGTTAAAGTTCTTTGGCTCCAGCAGGAAACTTTTCTCCTCCACTGGTAGGGGAAGGCAGCCTGGTCCTTAATTGCTTTCTGCAGCTTGGCCAAGTGAAATCCATCTCTGTGCCCTCGGAGCTGAAGCCAAAAGAAATATCCCCAGTGGTCCCTTGTGCTGTGTAACTCCTCCCTGGGTGAGCCTGGTTCCTCTCTCCTGGGGTTTAGAACCTCTGGAGGAGGAGGATTTAAAGCCCTTGTGTGCAGGAAGGCCCCACGCTGGTTTTAAAGGGTGATTTGCACCAGTTTATCTTCGTTTAGTTCTGCCTCAGAAAGGAGAAATCGCCGGTGAAAGAAGGTGTTTGTTTTACATTTTGGCACCAGCTGGATTCATCTCTCCTGCTGGGAATTATTTGGTCAACTCCGTTTTAGTCTGGTTGCTTTCTGCTCTGCCCTTTGCACTTTCAGCTGTTTTGAGGGGTTTATTCATAATCCCAGCTCCATCATTTCTTACCCCTGGCTGGTGCAGTCAAAAGTAAGAGGCACACAGGGTGGGGAGTGGGGAGAAGAAATCCTGGGAATCCTTGCCGAGAATCCTGCAATCTGTGTGGGAAAGCATGGAACCTTTTCAGTCACTATTTAACCCTTGCAGGGGAGGGAGGGGAATAAAGCCCCAAAGGCAGGTTGTGGTTTTGCCTTTTCAGTGGGAATGTTTCCCTAAAGCTCTCAGGTTAAAGCCCAGACTGGACTGAATTGGGACAACGCAATGAGGACTTTTCTAACTGAAAGGGGAAATTTGGGTTGGATATCTGGGAGAAATCCTTCCCTCAGAGGATGGTCCAACTTTCCTGAAGGCAAACTTTGGGCTGCTTCCATCCCTCTGACCCATGGCCATTTTCAAAGCTTAAGTGGAATTTTTCAGGTGCTTCCACCTTGACTTGGTGAGTGATTAATGAGCAATGACAGCAGATATAAATAACAGTGGATGTAAGCATGTATAGATGCTGTCATTAAAAGCTCCATGACAATATTTATTAATATTTAATGGTTGATGTCAAAAGTTGCTCTGTAATTGTGTAGGACTTGACTGATCTTCCTGGGGAGGGAGCAGCTCCTCTCTGGAATTCTAGCAGTGTTCAGGGGATAAATCCCTGTGGGTCTTGATGTGGGATCTGGGCAGCTGGAGCTGTTACCTTGCTGGAAGGGCCTGGATTTCATGGTGCTTTCCTTCTGGAGGGACACTCGATGTCTTCCCAAAAAGAAATGCCCCAAAGCAGTGCAGAATGCAGCTTGGACTGAAGCCTTGTCCTCACGCTCTGGTGAGAAAAATCCGGTTTTTCCCCGCTGCATTTTAACCCAACTGGCACGAAGGGTTTGGATCTTTTCTTTGGTTGTAGAACAGGGACTTTCACATCTTGTTTTAAGAACAAAAAATAAATAAAACACTGCATGGAGGATCTGTGCCCTGCAGACTCAGCTGTGTCCAAATTCACCCCTGACACAGCAAATCCCTCCAGCAAAGCTTTGGCCTCGCCTGCCTTGTGACGGAACCCGAGGGGAGAGGGCACCCCTGGCACAGCCTCAGCAGCTGCTCCTGGCTCCAACCCTGCTGCTGCAGCTGCCTCTGCTCTGGGGAAATGTTTTGGCCATTTCTGTGTGGGTACAGCCCAAAATAAGGCCTCACACGCTGCCTTCCCCCCAAAACCCCAGAGTGTGTTCTGTGAAATCCCCCCTGCCCCAGACCCCCGTGGCTTTGGGGAGGCCTTTGCACAGGAGCAGTGCCTGGCAGGGAAGCATCTGGATTTTTTTTTCTTTTTTTCAATTTTCTGGACCAGGCATCACTCTGAGGGATTGTCCCCAAAACCTGGGGCAGGTAGTGATAAAAAAGTGTCACCTTCTCTCTTCCCAGAGCTCTCCCTTGTGCTTGGGTCATGCCAGCCCCATCCCAACTTTTTCTGCACCAAAAACACACCTTGGACATTTAATGTGGAGGAGCCAGGTGGGCAGGGTGTTTTGTGTTCCTTTTTTTTTTAACCTTGACTTCAGAAGGCAGGTTTGCTGCTTATCACAGCTCCTTTCAGTTATCAGCTGAAATGTGTGGCTGTTCCCCATTTTTTCTTTTATTTCTGACTCTTTCTGAGCCTCTTGAGGAGGTCTCTGGGTCTGGAAAGTTTCCCCCATCCCTCAGTGACCCAGCTGGGAACAATGCAGAGCTCCCAGAGCTGCCAGGAGCTGAGGTTGCCTTCCCCTCTGGGTCTCTCCAGGCTTATTTTTAGGCAGTTTGCAATTAATTCTTTCAGAGAAGAAAAAACAAAATCAAAACAAAAAAACCCCACCAAACAATTAAAACTGCCATTGTGGCTTCTAACAACTGTTGATAGAAAAAAAAGCCAGCCCTTTTAAAGGCTGGTATTCTGGGACAAATCCCCCAGGGAAAGGGAAAAACGCGGCTGTGTCGTGCCAGGGTTCCAGGCAACGTGTCCAAAATAAACCAGAAATGCCAAGATTTGCTTCCACTTTGCTCTTCTTACCCAGCCTCCAGCTCTGAGTCAGGGGTGAGACAGGGATGAGCAGCTCCTGAATCCCTGGTTTCCTGCTGGTGCTCTGGGTGTGTTGATCTTGATTAAATCCTGGAGTTTGTGCAGGTCAGGATGGAATTTTGGGGGTTTCTTGGAGCTCAGGGAGCAGAGGGACTTTCCTGATTTTGGACAGCCTTCCCCCAAAATTCGCTTTGACTGTTGAAATGAAGTGAATTTCAGAGTATTTGCTTTTCAAGTCCATCTTGCCCTGTGGAATATTAAATGCACCAGCTGTTGTCATTGTTGTCAATATTCAGGATCAGTTTGGTCAAAGAACTGAGAAAAAGCTGATCTTCAGAAAGCTCTGGCCTCTCTTCAAAAATGTGATTGTTCCCAATAAACTTAATAAAAAGGGGAAGTGTTTGGGGGCCAGGAATGTCTTTGGAGGCAAAGTTTAGGGTTGAGCTGGGAAGGGTGAGGGGTGAAGCCAGGAGCTCCCAGAAGGAGCTCAGGGGTTTGTGATTTTTAACGGGAGCTTGGCACAGCTGGATCTGTGTCTGTCTGTCTGTCCAGGGTGATTTGGGGCTGCAAATGGGGAGTTGTGGTGTGGGGCAATGCGGGGCTGAGGTCTGGGGCCCCTTTTTGTGGGGTTCAGAGCAGGACATGCCCCTCTCAGTGCCTGCTGGGCTGTCTGGTTTGGAACTCCGGCTTTAGGCAGCTCCTCCCGGACCAGAGCTGTTGGATTTTGAGGGGCTCGTGTGTGGTTTTGTTTGCTTCTGCTTGTTTTCTGACCTTGCTGCATCCAGAGCCGCTGGATCCCTCGGCAGGGGAAATCCGGCAGCAGTTCCCTTTTCCAGCAGCACCCTCGGACAGCTCCGTGCCTCGGGGAAGGGCGAAATCCCCTCGGGGTAGGGCTAAAGCCCCTCGGGAAGGGTTAAAGCCCCTCGGGAAGGGTTAAAGCCCCCGGGGAAGGGCGAAAGCCCCTCGGGGAAGGGCGAAAGCCCCTCGGGGAAGGGCTAAAGCCCCTCGGGGAAGGGCTAAAGCCTCTCGGGGAAGGGTTAAAGCCCCTCGGGGAATGGCTAAAGCCCCTCGGGGAAGGGCTAAAGCCCCTCGGGGAAGGGCGAAAGCCCCTCGGGGAAGGGCTAAAGCCCCCGGGAACCTTTCTGAGCTGAATTCCCTGACATTGCCATGGCCAGGACGGATGCGTTGGCGTGGCAACGGCTCCAAGGAAACGCTGCTGGCGAAGGAGCCGCAGCCCTGCCCTGCCCGCGCCCCAGCTCCTGCTGGCAGTCCCTGATTAGTGGGAATAATTAATTATGCCGCCAGCAGCCCCTGGATGCAGCGGCGGTGACGGAGCAGGGCTGAGGAGGCTCGGCCGCTAATTTGCTGCGTTAATGATGATGTTGTCCCGCTTTGGCTGGCGGGCAAGGGGGGGTTAAAGGCGCTTTTTCTGCCGGCTTGTTCCCCTCTTCACCCCGCACAGGGCTGGGAAGGCCGGGGCAAGGGAACTCCTGAGCTCTGCCGCTGGATCGAGCCCTGCTCTGAGAGCAGCACGGGCGGTGGGATGGGGAAGCTGCGGGCCGGTGCTCGGGGGATGCTGCGCTCCCATTTCCCCCACCAGGAACTGTTCTGAGCGCAGGACTGCGCCTTTAGAGGCGTTTGGAGCTCCTCACCTGCCGTTCTCTGGGTCTGTGCGACACCAGCCTGCCTGTCCTGGTTTGCTGAAGGGGAGGGCTCGGCTCCTGCAGGGTCCTTTTCCGTGGAAAGGAGCTCTTTGGTGAAGTTCCAGCTCCTGCATGGTCCTTTTCCGTGGAAAGGAGCTCTTTGGTGAAGTTCCAGCTCCTGCATCGTCCTTTTCCGTGGAAAGGAGCCCTTTGGTGAAGTTCCAGCTCCTGCAGGGTCCTTTTCCGTGGAAAGGAGCCCTTTGGTGAAGTTCCAGCTCCTGCAGGGTTCTCTTCCGTGGAAAGGAGCTCTTTGGTGAAGTTCCAGCTCCTGCAGGGTCCTTTTCCGTGGACAGGAGCTCTTTGGTGAAGTTCCAGCTCCTGCAGGGTCCTTTTCCGTGGACAGGAGCTCTTTGGTGAAGTTCCAGCTCCTGCAGGGTTCTTTTCCGTGGAAAGGAGCTCTTTGGTGAAGTTCCAGCTCCTGCATGGTCCTTTTCCGTGGAAAGGAGCTCTTTGGTGAAGTTCCAGCTCCTGATTCCCCCAGACCAGGAGCTTCTCCAAGTGACCAAGATGTGAACTGGTAATTTGGAACAGAACAGCCTGCCCAGGAATAGGGGAAAGAACAGGAAAATGTTGCTTTTGCTCCCTTCGGAGAGGTTTTGCTCTGTGTAATCTGTGTCTGACAGCACCTGAGCTGAGCAGTGGTGCTTTCACAGAGACGGAGAGGCTCGAGGTGTTTATTTTTGTATAAATATCCATCAGACACTATTTTGGTGGGGGCTGGTGGTCCGGGAGAAGGCTGCCTTGCCTGAGGAAGTGTTTTCCATGGAAACAGCCCCCTGTGCCGCACAGGGAGCAGACCCAGGTGAGCCAGCCCCAGGTGAGCCAGCCCCGGTATAATTTCCCCAATTGCCGCCAGCACCGCTCCCTCCCAGCTCTGCTCAGCTCCCAAACCGTGCCTGGGCTGGGCAGGGCGCTCCCAGCTCGGGAAATGCCCATTTGGGGCTGTTTTGGGAACAAACCTCCCGTTAGCTCCCTGTGTGGGGGTGGCTTTGCTGCTGCTCCGCAAACCAGCCCCGCACGGGTCCTTATCGGAACCCCGCCGCCTTTATTTGCTGATAAGTCCCCGCAGCAGGGGCTGTGACAGAAAACCACACCGCGGCATCTCCCTGGCAGGAAATCACCACGTTTGGGGACCTTTTGGAGCACAGAGATCTCTCCTGAAAGCCCCAAACTCGGGAAACCCTGAGTGAAGCTCTGGGGGAAATGGAGCCCTCCCGGGAGGGATGCTGGATTGGAAACCCTGGGAAAACGGGCAGAACTTTTAAAACAAGATAAAAGGAGCACAAAACCTGCTGCAGCCTTGTACCCACATTCCTGAGCGTGTTGCCATGGGGGTGTGTGCCCTTGTGCTCCTGTTGGGATTCCCTGTGAGGGGATGATTCCTCAGGGCATCCCTGCTGGCGTCTCCGTGGTTATCCTGCGCTCGGGGGGATGTGTGGGGTTTGGATGTTCCTTTTGGAGCTGTCAGGGTTCAGTTTCTCAGTCTTTACCCCTCACCCACAGTTTATTTCGCCCCCAGGGTTAACTCCTTGTCCTTTGTAAGGTTTGTGGGGTTGTTAAATTGTCGGCACCGGGTGGAATTCTCTGCTGCTGGAGCTGCAGGTATGATTTTTCCTCAGGGGCCATTTCTTTTAAATTAGAGGATGTTCCTTCCTTGGTTTCAGTTTCTACTCAATCTTGTGGTTTTACGCTCAGATTAACCTTGAATTTCTTTGCTTGCCTGTCCGGGCTCTTCCACAATTTACTTTTTGTTCTGCTAATTTTTAACCACTGAGAATCAGGATAACCTGCCCCAAATCAGATTGGCATCAGGCTCAGTCCACACAGAGCCTACTCCTCCAGCCTTGCAAACCTCAGTCAGTGGCACTCAGTTATCCCCTGTACCTCGAAGTGCAAGCAATGGAATCCTCAAAGCACTGGGGGCAGAGACATTTCCCTGATTTCTCCATTCCTTTCCCTGATTCTTATCCCTTTGAGGCTTTGCCTCAAATTCACAGCTGATGCCCTCTGCGAGTCACCCAATTAGAACTTTCTTTCCATCATATTTCAAATGAGCTCTCTGCCATCTGACCTCCCCTCCAATGCAATATTCCCAGCAGAAAATCACCTGAATCAGCAAAACCCTCTGGTGCCTGAACTTGCAATTCTTTCCCCACAGTGACCTGCTTGGCCGTGTTCCCACCAGGGTCAGGGTTGCAGAATTTATGCCTCACTTTCCAGTCTTGCACTTTGCCCAGCAGTGGAGGGAGAAAGGGAGGAGAGGAGAATTAATTCCTGCTGTTATTTTATGTTCAGTCTGACATATTCCTCAATTTCAGGATTGTCCAAGCCAGCTCAGGAGCAGAGCTGTGTGCAGACACAGTTTTAGGGTTCCTTTTAGGATGTCCAAGCCAGCTCAGCAGCAGAACTGTGTGCACTAAGACACAGTTTTAAGTCTCTCCTTGGATTTTTCAAGCCAGCTCAGCAGCAGAGCTGTGTAGATTGAGTTCAGACATGGTTTTAAGGTTTTCCTTGGATTTTCCACACCAGCTCAGCAGCAGAGCTGTGTGCACTGAATTCGGACACAATTTTAAGTCTCTCCTTGCATTTCCCAAGCCTGCTCAGCAGCAGAGCTGTGTGCACTGAATTCAGACACAATTTTAAGTCTCTCCTTGCATTTCCCAAGCCTGCTCAGCAGCAGCGCTGTGTGCACAGAATTTGGACACAAGTTGAAGTCTCTCCTTGCATTTCCCAAGCCTGCTCAGCAGCAGCGCTGTGTGCACAGAATTTGGACACAATTTTAAGGCTCTTTTTGGATTTCCCAAGCCTGCCCAGCAGCAGGGCTGTGTGCACTGAGTTCAGTCACAATTCTAAGTCTCTTGTTGCATTTCCCAAGCCTGCCCAGCAGCAGGGCTGTGTGCACTGAGCCCATTCCCAGCTCTAAAGCTCCTGCTGGATTTTCCAGCGTCCCCTCTGCTGTCACCCCGGTGTGAGCTGGGCACTGCTGTGCCAGCCCTGCTGCTCCCTGTGCCAGGGACTGCCACCAGCCCTGCCAGCCAGGGCACACTGCAGCGAGGCAATGCTGGCAAAGGAAGGGTTTCCAGCTCTGGGCTGGCCAGCCAGGGAGGGGGAGGCTTTGTGCTGTCTGCACTGGGTAAGGATGGCTTAGCCTGTGCCTCTGGGGGCAGCAGGGAAGGAGGGAGGGTCCTGCAGACAGCTGGGGACGTCAGCTGAGGTCTCCTGAGCGTGGCACCTGCTGTGCCCGCGGGCAGTGAGGGACTGGCAGTGTGGGAGGGGGTTTGTGGTGCTCTCCCTGTCCCCTGTCCTGTTTGTGGGGACAGTTCACTGTCAGTCCCTGTCTGTGCAGCCCCAGGCCCCCTGTGATGGGGTTTGTGGTGCTCTCCCTGTCCCCTGTCCTGTTTGTGGGGACAGTCCCTGTCTGAGTCACCACCTAAAAGCAGTTTGGGGTTGGGGGAACTGGTGAATCCACTGGCTCTCCACTAACTTTTGCATTTTATCCCCAAACATCACACTTTGGTGTCAGCAGGAAGCCTGAGGGGCACAGGAACGTCACTAGGGATGGTAAAACAACAGCTGAGGATTTTCCCACTGGTTTTTGGTCTCATTTTAATTAATTTTGAATGAGCCTTCTGTTAATGCAAGTGCAAAGTGCTGTGCCAATCCTGTGGCACCACGCTTTCCAGTCTTTCAAATTCATATCTGGCAAAAGTCAGTGGTGCCCACAGCCCCAAGTGTGTCAGAACCATGGGAAGCAAACCTCAGTCTAGAAAATCCAGTGTTTGCAGCAGACACCAATTGTTTTGGTGCCTCAGAGAGAAAATTACTTGACCCTAATGAAGACAAGAGTGGCAGGCGCTGCTTTAGCTCACTAGAAATTTAAAAAATGAAATGCACATATTCTTTATTTTGTATTAATACACTGAAACTGCTTTACAGAGTCCAGCAGATCAGTTGCATGTAAATACTACAGATGAACTTGCCAAACTGGAGCTCACAAAACTAGTGCATTTATCCCAAAGCAGAGACTAAACCCTCTAACTCCTTAAAAAAATACATTAAAGAACATACCACACACACACATATTGCACTTTTCTCCGTATGAAATTTGTACCCCATGTACATCACACCAAAGTCTCTTCAAAGGAGGCTGTAGTACAAGATAATAAAGCTAATAATTACTCTAACAGTAGTGTACACAGTTCTCTAATGTTAGAACAGAACAGACTGGAACAAAAAAGCCACTTCAAAGCAGAAGGAAGTGGTGCCCAATGGATCCTCTCTGTATGAGAAGGCTTCAGAAGCCTTTTAGTCTTAATTGGCTTAAAGGAAATTACATGAAATGTTAAATATGCTTTTGGCTGAGGGGAAAGAGCCAGTCTAAACTACATTAAAAAAACCCTGCAGCTTCCCCCTGCCCAGCACTGCCGAGCTCAGAGGAGCTCAGACTGGTTGGCACATCCTGATAAATGAGCTGCAGAACTCCAGAACGGAATTATTTTTATCTCGTGAGTCCTGAAACGTGCAGGATCCTGGAGCTGGCTGGGGAAGGGAGTGGTTCTTGTTCTGGCACTCAGGCAGCTCCTGGAGCAGCACTGGGGCTGTCTCTGGAGTGCTGCCTGCCCTGGGAGCAGCCTGCACTGCCCAGTGCCTGAGTGTTGGGACAGATTTCACATTCCAGAGGTGTGGGTAATGCTGTGGGGTAGGGAAGGAGGAGTGAAAGGACAGGACTCTGTTTCCCCTTTGTTCCTGCCCTGTTCTGCTGCAGTTTTTGTCAGGCTGTTTCCCTTCAGGTGTCACACAGATTTCCTTTCCAAGGGAAACCACACAACAAAAACCTTTTCTCTCATTTAAAGCAGAGCTTTCTGGCCATCTTTATCTTGTGATCCCTGTTCCTTGAACTCTCCTTTGCTGCTGCTGCTGCCTTGAGGATCCCTGTGACAGCAGAGGTAGAGGCTGAGCATTTTTGGACTGGGCCAGTGCCAGAGCAGGCCCCAGAGAAGAGGAGTTGTCTCCACCTGAGCACACAGGGACCAGGTGCCTTCTGCCACCTGTTAAACCCTTCCTCCCTTCACACACAGTGGCTCAGCTCCTCCTTTTCCACATTTTCATGTGGTCTTATTGCTGTAAACGCTGATTATCCCCCTCCCTCCACCCTCGGGACTGGCGGGATCAAAGACCAAACCTTCCAGCAAACTCTGGTGTGATCAGAGATCCTCTGGCTCTTTGTGCTTTGATGGAGCTGCAATTGTGCTTAATGTTTGCCCAGGAAAGGGCTGGCCTGGCCAGCTGGCCACTGGCCACCACACTTCAGGGTCAGAGACAAGCCCCAAACTGGAGAGCTCAGCTTCCTGCAGCTCCCTGAGCCATCCCCCTCCTGTGACTTGGATTTCACCACTGCAGAGCTCTGGAGACACAACTCCTGCTGGAGCTGGAGCTGGAGCATCCCTTGAAATGGTTGACACATCAACAGTTTGATGCTGAAATATTGCTGTGATACTTTCAGTGTCCTATATACACGAGCCATTCAAGCACTGAGGAAGTTAAACACGTCCCACATGGTGGGATGTGTGCTCTGAAGGGACTTTGGCCACAGCAGGGATATAAATGGGGTATTGTCTACTTTCTTCAGAAAAAAGCATATAGGCTGATAAAGAACTGAAAAAGGCACAGCACTATCACTTCACAGGGGGGTTTTTTTAACTTTTTATAAGCTCATTGTTTTTTATCCTTAAAGTTCTAAAACCCTAAATAATTGTCCAAATATACAAAGCTCAAGAAACCACCAGCAACACATACTGCAAATTCAAAACACAGTTTTGTTTGCTTGTTTTTTTTTTAAAAATGCAACCCAGGGACAGGTGGATCCTTTCCAGCGAGCAGAACTTCTCCAGGACAAAACCCTCCTGCAAAAGGGGGTGATTTTAAAAGCCACCCAGGTGGATTTTTTGTTTTTAATGCCATTTCCTGCAGCTCTTGCTCTCTCTCCCATGGCTCTCTTACCTTCTGTCTCCATTGGCTCATCCTGGATCCTCTGGAATGCCCATCCCCACCCAGAGGTCTCTCCACACAGTCCCAGGTTCCTTTTGACAAAGTCAAGGTGTCCCTTGCTCCAGATTCCTTCAGCAGGCAGTGAGGAGCTCCTTGGCAGGCCTGGGAAATCCTGTGTAGGTGCCAGCAGGAGGAACTGGAGCCTGCCTGAGATGCTCAGGGTTTGGCCACGGAGTAGTTCCAGAGCAGGAGCTCAACCAAAGTGCAACTTCCCTCGAGTTCCACCTCGTGCTCCTGTTCTCCAGAGGATTTCAGCTGCCATCAGCGCAGACCCAAATCTACCCTGAATTTCAATGAAAACTATTGCTTTTATTGCCAAGAAGTGTGGTAAGTGTGCACTCGCTCTCCTCTCTCCCAGTGCGTGTTGGATGAATGCTGACAACTCCCCGAACAGAAGAGGCTGTTTCCTTGCTCTGAAATTCACCTTTTTTGCCTCCTTCTACGCAGACTTTGTGGGATGAAGCTGCACTCCCTGTTCTCCAGCCCCTGCCACTGGGGCCAAAACACCTCCTGCTTTTTTTCCTTTTTTTTCTTTTCTTCCAGCCAGGTGGATTTATTTTGTTTAGTTCCCCTGTCAATTCAAGCGTCGAGAAACTACCATGAATTCCGGGAGGGGGTAGGAACGGGAGAAAAAAAACCAACAAAAAATCCCAAAAAAACCAACCAAAAAAATTCACATGCTTCTCCTTTTGTCCTTCCACTGTGCCCTGGGTGCTAATTGACCAGGACGTAGCCGCCGTGCTGGGGATCCACAGCCTCCATCATCTCACAGTCGAAGAGTCCGGGCAGTTCCGACAGCGGCAGGGGCTCGTAGCCGGGCTGTGCCTCTGCAGAGCTGCTCTGGCTCTCGGGCAACGCTGCACTGCCCTGGGCCAGGTGGCACTGCTCGGCACAGGGCTCACGAGTCTGGTAAGGGAAGTGGAGGGGCTGTGCTGGCTGGGCCTGCCCCGGGGGGGACAGCCGGGACGGGCTGGGGGGCAGCGGCTCCAGCGTCACCTTGGGGTACGGCCTGAGGAAGGGCTCCAAGTGCAGCTGCCCCGAGGAGGGCTCCAGCACGGGGCTCAGGGGCTGCTGCAGGCTGAACTGGGCTGGCTGCTGCTGCTGCTGCTGCTGCTGCTGCTGGGGCTGGGGCTGGGGCTGCAGCTCCTCCGGGCAGGGCAGGGGCAGCGGGCTGGCCCGGGGGTACGAGCTCTCGGCTATCTGCATCTGGTTAAAGTAGGCCTGCAGCTGGGACTGCTTCTGCAGGAACAGCCTCTTCTGGTGCAGCCTGCAGCCAGGACAGCAAAACAGTTACTTCTGGCCATTTGGACCACTCACACAGCTCCAAGCACTCCCTCCCTGCTCATTAACAATCCTGCTCCTTAACTTTTGCAGCACATCGAAGTTATCACCGTTCAGTGTTATCAAAGATCTCCTCTGATAATTCATCAATTTTTTTAAGCTAAGCCCATGCATTGTTCAATTCAGTTTGTTCAGAATGAGATGCACTGTGTTTGTATTTTGAAGCCTGATGTTCACTGCACTGGGGAATTTGGGAGCTGAAGATCAGGCAGAGAAATTTGTAAACACATGGCAAGACTTGTTCTTGCTTTTAAAAGACGTTTTGAAGTGAAGCTTTCCTTTTTCAGATAATTTCTAAATGGACAAAGTTCCAGTTCTTTTATTACTCTTGAGAGTCATTTTTCTGCATAATCTGGGGGGTTCTCACCTGTGCTCCTGGAGCTGCTGTTCCAGACTCCGGGGCAGTTCTTTGCAGTAGAGCTGGCAAGTGTTCTGAGCTTTGGAGAGCAGAGTGGGCTTCTGCAAGGAAAGCAGAGCTGGTTTAAATGGCTTTTGATTTAATTAATTACTCCAGAAAGCAACAGAAAGATTTTCTACCCCTATAACTGCCCAGCTGTCCACAGAGCCACTCTAAACCCATAATGCTGCCCACTGGCTTCTAAGCCTTAGGCAGTATTTTTGCAGGAGAGATTGTGCCATAAGAACCCATGGAAAGCTTTCCTCCCAAGTGGAGGAAGCTGCAAGCTGGAAAGCTGGGGAAAGCCCAGTTCTTATAAACTAAAGGTATATGAAAATGGGTTTGAAACAAAGGGGGTGTGGAAGAGGAAGGCCCAGGGGGTTAAGAAGTGGCTCCTCAGGTGCTGATGCAGAACCTTTATGGGATGTTCCAGCAATAACCTGCACTCAGCAGCAGTTATTACACACTGCCAGGCTGAGGAGGAGAACAAGCATCAGCAAGGATGCACTTTCTGCATAATTAGGGTCAGTGCCTGACGCCGGAAAAACACGGAAAAACACTGCAATTCCCAGTTCAGCTGTTCTCTGCTCAGTCATCCTCTGAGAGCTTTTCCTGGGGCCCCAGGAGCCCAGAGCTGCTGTGCTGAGCTGCTGCAGGGCAGGCAGGGCAGGGCACCAGGGGCACCAGGGGCACCGCTGCAGCCTGCAGCCGCTGTTTCAGGTACTGATTCTCCAAGCTCTGCCTCCGGGGTAACAGTGGGGGGTGTGCACCCTTGGGGAAAGCAGCTGGAGCCTCCTGCTGCTGCTGCTGCTGCTGCTGCTGAGAGCCTTCCTCCTGCACAGGGAAGAGGAACAAGCTGCATGTCCAGAAAAGGCTCTCTTAACCCTTTCTTTAAGGACTTTCCCTGGCAGAGGTCCCACGGTTCCAGGGGAAACGACTCCCTGGGAGCTCTTTGGAGTTTCACTCTCAAATCAGGCTGTGAGCACTTGTGGCAATGACACCTCCACCAAGAGAAGGTGTGACTGGCCTTGGCTGAATCCAAACCACCCTTCAGACTGAGAGCAGTCACTGCTGGCTTTGGAAAGCTGACAGAGCCACTCACTGACACCACGAGCACGGGCAAAGGCTGCAAATTCTCCAGTCTAAGGCAGAAAAGGGCAATAGGGACTTTATCTAGAAGTTAACTCTTCCCGGGTCTCCACACCACCTCATCCTCTCCTGATCTGCCCCAAAGCACTAGGATGGAGCTCGATTTCTGCTTTCAGTACCTGTGCAGGGCTGTTCATGAGGTCCTGCAGCTGGGTGGCAGCTGATGTCAGACAAGGCTCTTCCTCTGACCCCATCTGTTCATACAGCAGCTGCACTTTGTTCAGCTCCAGGATTCCTTTGGTTCGTGCCAGGTTCTGGAGGTGCTGCCTAAATGCTACAATTCCTGCAGAGGAGATGAGCAAAAAAAAAAACCCCTTTGTCAGAATAATCTGATTTTCTGGTTAGCACAGGAGATAAGCTGGGTGGTAAAGCAGCCACGGCGTGGCTGCTGAGCAGGGAGGGCACTTCCTGCTGTGTCTGGGTGCCGTCATTCTTAAACCAGATTATTCCAACAGATTGTTGCCACTGAATAGAGCAATTCTTGATGCAGAGGAGTGCTGGGATGGTGTGAGAGACGGGACCACCTCGAGACATTTCAAAGCATTATTTATTGCTGCAGTCTCATTGAACGGTGGGAACGTCTTCACCATGAGCCACAAGTCCGTGGTCAGTGGTCACAAGACCACAAGTTACAAGGTCTTTTAAAGGTTAATGAGCCAATAAACTACTGCCACAAAGAATGCTTTTCCTTTCACACCAATCCCTAATTCATTTGTCCCATACAAAGTCTCAGAGCGTGGATTCTCTCGACCAATCAGCTAATGACACACAAACTTACAGTCCCACACCTTAAAGCTTCTTATTACCTTTCTAACTACTTCTACATCTTAAACCTTAAACTCTAAAACTTTCCACTTAACTCTAAAACTTCCCACACCACTCCCCTTAGCATTTCTACCTAAACTACAAACTCACACTTTTCCCTCGCCGTCTCTACACTTGGAAGCCTTTCCCAAGGTCTCAGGTCGAACCCTGCAATTCTTTTTTTGTGTGTGTTTGGGCCTGCCTGCATGCACGAGATGTTGGGAGACTTTTCTGGGCCTGGCATTGCCCCAGGGGAGTTACCTTGGGTGAGGGAGGTGTCGGAGGCCCTGCGGCCCTCGCGGAAGCTGACGGGCGAGCGGTTGTGAGCCTCTCGTTTTTGGGAGCTCAGGGCTTGCATGGCTGGGTTGGCAGGCCTGAGCCCCAGGAAAGGGGACGTCACCCCCGGGGCCTGCTGGCTGCTCAGCACCATCTCCTTCAGGGAAGGGGTCTCTCCCAGGAATTTCAGGTCCCTCTGCACGGAGCCCATGTCGTACTCGGAGTCGATGCTGCCCAGCGAGGAGTTCTCATCCAAGGAATAGACTTTCCCTGGGACAAAAAACCAAACAGAACACCAGGAGGAAAGTGGGAATCGGGGCCATGATCTAGTTGAGGTGTTAGGCCTGGCTGGGCTCGATGATCTTGGAGGTCTCTTCCAGCCTGGACATTCTGTGTGAATTCTGTGAATTCTGTGAGTCGGTGCCGCTGGCTCCAGCTGCTCCTGCTCCCTGAGAGATGCACACATTCAGTGGCTGTCTTAGAGTGAGCAGCCACAAAAGTCACTTTGGACAAAGGAATTGCCAAGTAAAACCTGCAGTTTTTTATTCTTAAACTTTTCGATTTTCTAACAGTAATATTTATAATATAAATAAACTCACTATTCAACTTTCCTATTCTCTCACTTAACTTATTTTTCTACTTGCTAAAGCCTGCTCTACACAGCATTAAAACACAGCCTTATTGTTCTGTGTCCTTAACCTAGCATCTTTTTGACTCTGGGCCTTACATCTGCACTGCTAAGCAAGCTTTCTGCTTTTTCTCTTTCCCACACAGTCGTGGGGATTTGCTGCTGCTTTTTGCAGGATCTTGCAGCAGTCAGACACTCTGCAGATGCTCACTGGCTTGTCTGCAAAGTGTTTAGGGGTTTGGATTTTTTTGCCCACAGATAATCCTGACAAAACTGCAGCCTGAAAGGTTTGGGCACCTCACTGGAGCTGGAGCCCAGAGGGTTTTAGAGGGTTTTATTTCCCCACTGTTCTCTGCCAGCTCATCTTTAGGGGGTGGATGATCTGGGGACATTCAGCTGAAAAAGCAGCCAATTTTACCTGATTTCCCCATTGTTGCTGGGGCTGTACATGGGTTCAATCACCTGTCATCTTGCTGCTCTGATTTTATACCACCTCAACAGCAGATTTTGGGGTATTCTGTGCTTTTTTCCCTTCGTCCTTTCTAGCAAAGACAAACTGTCGTGTGCACATCACTGATAAAACCTCACCTTTTCCACCACCAGCCCATCAGACTGAGTGCTGAGGGAGAAAATGAGCTTTGAGCTGAGCTCTGTACCTGTGCCTGGCACCATCACCAGCTGGTTGGTGACCTCAGCCAGGGTGTGACGCCTCTTCCCCCCTCGGGCTGCCTGCAGAGCAGCGAAGGCCTGGGCTGGGTCCTCCTCTGCCTCTCCTTCTGCCTCTATCCCTTCATCAATCGAGGTCTCCATCATGCTGGAGGGCAGGGATTGGCATCCTTTCCTCATCACCACGGGGGGCACGGGGTCCAGCAGGCAGCCGTTCACCTGGGGGCACAGGGACAGCTTGGATTTGTGCCCAGCTTCAACCAGATTACTCTTGGTTCTATGCTCAATTTAAACCAGATTATTCCTGGTTCTGTGCCCAGCTTCAACCAG